>VZUI01062905.1:0-64113 GCA_013401135.1 Cettia cetti | reverse complement strand
AGGCCGCCAGCAGCTGCGTGAGGCTGTGGCGCATGGCGGGAGCGGCGGGAGCGGCGGGAGCAGGGCCCGGCGGGAGCGGACGGAGCCTGAGCGCTGCGGGCGGCGCGAGGCTGCGGCCCGGCGCTCCCGCCGCGGGGGCTGTCGGGAAGCGGCGCGCGGGGAGAGGGGGGGGTGGATCGCGACTGCGCGCGCGCAAGCGGCTTCTGGGAGTGGGGAATGGGGGGGAACTGGTAACCAACGTGGGTTATGGAAACGTTTTCTTGAGAGACGTCGTTCTTTGACGTTTCATCTTTGTATACTTTCAAGCCTAATCAAGGAGAAGGGAGATCCGTGAAACAGAGAGCAGCCAACATGCTGTAAGGGCCCTCCAGGTGTTAGAAGGGCAAATTGATTGTCACTAGAATTGCCTTCTTAAGGTTCAGGGCTCAACATGTTTCAGTGACCTCAGACCTAGAGGGAGGTTAACAAAGCTTGGGAAGAAGGATGCACTGCTGATAGGGGAAACAAAGAATGCAGAATTTACGGGCCGCAAGGACACTGGCAGAACTCCCACGATAAGGAATAAATTAATAAACCGAACTCGGCAACTGTGGTAGATCAGCTCCAACTGGGAAAAACATAATTCCAGCACAGGGATATCCCAACCACCAACTCATGCACCACTGCAAAAAGAAAAGAGAAAGATTGAACATGCAAACTAGTTAGCAAAAGAGAATCATTAACTGATAGAACACTAATTAATAGAACTAGGTAACTTGTAGCATGTAACACCAATTCTCTTGTTTGCTAAAACGTATAAATTGTAAAAGGTTTTGAGAGTTGGTGTGTTTCATTTGTGGAATACCACCGAGCACCCAGGCACGTGCAACTCTGAAATAAATTAATTTTATTATGTCTCATATGTGTAATTACCGGCTTGTTGCACGCCAGGTAACAAATCCGATTTTTGTGGGCAGCAGGGTGACAGGTGTGGGAGGCTGCGGGTGCGGTTGGGGTGATGAGAGGTGCATAAGAAATGTGGGTGTGCAGGAGGAATATGTGTGTGATGGGGGGTGAAGGATGGAATGGGGATGGAATGGGGGCAGTGACAAGGGGTTTGTGTGTGAGGGAGTAGGGGGGAAGGTCCCTCACACATAGACATTGCCAAAGGGTGGGAAGGGGATGTCCCTGTGGAGTGCAGAATGTGAGGTCTTTGCCACCACATCCCAGGGCTGGGGCCTGCCCAGGGGTCTGTGGGGCTGTTCTGTCACACAGCGAGCAGGTGTTCTCTGCCCAGCTTTAGAGTATTTAGGCACCTGGTTTCAGGGTCTCTGGCAGTGACCAGAGGGATACAGGTGCTGCTCGTTGCCTATGGACTAATTCAAACAGAACAGCCATCTCTCACACCAAGGGCATGGTGTGTAAGGGGAGTTGGTGTTGACACTGTAGCTGCCAGCACTGAGATTAACTAAATGTGGGCACCTCGGAGCAGGGAAGTATGGCTAAAAAGTAGGAGAATGTGGTCCATAAAACACATGTGGAATGACACTTGTAGGAGCCAGGATCAGAAGAAATGCTGTGGTTTGTCACACAGCAGGTTGTAGAGCAATACTTCTCGCCTGGCTTTGCATGGGTTCAAAGACAGTGCAGAGACATTCAGAAGAAATGCTGCTAGCAACTGCTGCTTATGTAGAGTCAGAATCACAGAATCAGAGAATAGTTTGGATTGAAAGAGACCCTAAAAATCACCTAGTTCCAACCCCCTGCCTTGAGCTGGTAAACCTTTCACTATACCAGGTTGCTCAGAGCCCCATCAACCTCACAGTGAACAGTTCTAGGGATGGGGTCATGCACAGCTCCTCTGGGAAAACTGCCAGAGCCAGAAACCACATCTGTTTTAGCCAGTCCTTGAGACAAACTGGTCACTGGCCTCCAGTCCTGCTGCTTCCAATCAGTTCTGTAATACCTCAATAGATACCAAGTCTGATATTGTGCAGGACCAATAAATACTCAATCCATTACCTAAATTCTTGAGTTATCCCAAGGCGTAGGCATATGGCAAAGAACTTGAGGTACTCTGGAGGCAGCTGCCTACAGCCCAAGTGGGGAATGCCATTTGGCCCATCATGGTGGTTGTTTTTGGTTTTTTGGGTTTTCTTTAGGGTTTTGGGGTTGTTTTTGTTTGTTTGTTTGTTAGAGACTTAAAGAACAGGAGCTCAGCAGCAAAAAACTTCCTTCTTGCCTAGGAGAGCAGCAAGAGAGAGTGGGAGGTCTCTGTATCCCACAATGCTGACAGGAAAGATTTTTCTTTTTGTCAAAAGCTGCCAGACGTGCACAAAATAGAAGAGTATATCACTAATATTTATCTGCAGAAAACAGCTAGGAACAGGAAAAAAAAAAAAAAAAAACTGATGGGAAACTAGAACATTGTCCTGTTTCAAAGAACAGATTGAAATCACCCAAAACACTTGGCAATTTATTCTGAGCTGAATGGAGATATAAATACTACTCTGGCATTAAACAGGGTTTAAATGACTGCAGAAATCTGTAAGACTACTAGAAAACTATAAATAGTAATTTGCTTGAGAATCAGATTGTTTATGATATTATTGGATTACCTGTTAAGTTCCTGAATTTAGAGAATTGCTGAGATATTGAAAGGTAGGATTTCTTTCTTGGAGCCTCAGAACCTCTTACGTGCCCAGCTTCTGTTGAACTTCAAAGCAGAATCAAATACAAAAGGCTAAGAGTTTGAGCTTTTGGTCATCTTGAAAAATAAAGTGGTTTCAACAATAAAAAAATGAAAACCTATGATTCAGCAGAGGTTAGCACTAAATAAATCAAATTCATATTTTATGTTTGCCACCCTAATCATTCATGTCACAGGTTTGACTGGTTCAATGATCCATGTTCAGATTTAAAAGTGTAATGACAAAAAGGCTACAGAACTGTCAGTGGAGGAGGGTTTAACTGGTGAGGACGGTATAAAGAAACCAGAGGATGGTCCCATGGAGAGGAACATTCAGGGGTGTGTTACCAGAGGCACCTGTTGAGGAGAACAGAGAAAAAACTGCAGTTACACAACTGAATGGGGGAGTTTGACATTCAGAGCTCTCTTTAGTCAGCAGATCCATACTGTGCTTTCTATAAGCATCGAACTGCAGCAAGAGTTCATTGTACGCCTGCTTGCTGCCTTCTAGCTGTCCTTGGAGCTCTTGAATCTTCAGATCTTTGTCACTGCTCCTGCCTCTTTCTTGAGGCACCTCCCTGCTCTTTGCATGGCTTCTTCCACAGCTTCTCCTCCAGCTTCTGCATCTCCTGTTCCTTATCTTGCAGAGCTTTGCTCCTCTCCATGGCCAGGTTCAGTAGCTGCTCTTTCTCTTCATGTGCCCTTTCCAGCTTGGCCTGCAGCTCACTGCCCTGAGCCCTCTGCTGACTCTCTGCCTGCTGGGCCCTTGCAGCTGCTTGTCGGTGCCTCTCCTGTAGGAGCTGCAGCTGCTTCTTCAGTGAATCCACTGTTGGCTCTGAGCTTCCAGCAGCTCCTTCTCTTGCTCCTGGGCTCTGTGACTCTTAGAAGCATATTTCTCCTGCAAGGGGCATAACTGCTGTGAGAGCTTCCTTGCCTGGGCCACCAGCCAGAGCACTTCAGCTCCCTCACAGCTTGGCTGAAGAGTGCTTCCCTGTCCCACTGCAGGTGCTTGTTCTCCCACAGCTGCATGTGCTGGTTTTTGTGTTCGTTTTTGAGCTGAATCATCTTTTCATGGTTTTTGACCGGATCCATGAAGCGCCCCCGAAATACTGAATACACTGGGTCTGGGTTTTAATTTTCACAGCATCCTCTGCCCTCAGTTTCTCCAGCTCCATGTTGAGCTGCTCCAGGTCTGTGCAGCGTTTGTGTGTGTCATCCACCTTCTTCTTCAGTATAGACACAAGATGATGATGCTGTTCTAGATGTGAAAGCAGCAGCACCTCCTCACTCCGCTCCTTAGAGCTCTCACAGAGTTCCTCCAAGCCACTTGTCAGATCTTCCATGTCTTTGCCTGTCCCTGGATCACCTGTGGAGTCAGCAATCCATGCTCCTGTCTCCTAAGCCATGGATCCCCTGTTTCAGGCAAAGAGAAGATAAAATTTTATAGTGGCTGCTTCTGTTAGTGATACTCAGAGTAATTAAACAGTGCCCAGTGGTTGTGTGGCCAACACTGCTGCCATAAGCTGGTGGTGTTTCTCTGGAAGTCCAGAGAAACTGATGTGGGAGAACAGGACCTCCCAAAACCAATGTCAGCCAGCAACCACACGGGCCTGCTGCCCTCCCCCTCCTCTGGTACAGAGTCAGGCACACTGACACTCAAGGATGCCAGACTTGGTGAGCAAAAGCAAAGAATGTGGGCTTAGTATTTATGCAAACCTATTCATTTGCTGATGACTAGCTTCACTAATCATTCCTTCCTGGGGCACTGCTGTTGTAAGTACAAGAACTACTATGATATTTGGGTAAAAAGCTTGTAAGTGATAAAGCAGTAAATAATTCCTTACACAATCCTTTTCCTCTGCCTTTATTTTTCTCCTACAGCTCTGTATTGTAACTGTAAATAAAACACAGAGGGTTATGTCAAACTTCTAATTGATTTACAAGATTTCTACGATCATACGCTGCTTGTTAAAATAACTGAATAGCCTTATCCCATGCTTAGAGATTTATGAATCAAAGATCTATACAATGCTAATCATTAGTGAATGCTCTGTGATACAAAACCTCTGTGCCTGGAGAAACAGTTCCTCATCTGAGTTTTCACACTGATCTGCTGGATTATTTTAAGCATGTAATTTAAGAAACTGTTTCTTCATGTAAAAATAAAGAATATATTTATATTATAAATGCACCAAAATGGTTATTGGCGCTGAATCACACAGCATGCTACCCAGACATTTGAAAAATTAGCCTAAAACTCATCTACAAGTTTTTCATTTGGATGCAGACCTGAAACAGCATGCTGATAATCAGGTTTTATGAATTACGAGCTTTGACTGGCGGTGAAGATAGGATTGGAAGGAGCCAGCTTAAAACAAGGATGAAAGATAATGTACAACAAAAATAAACACCTGTGAAGCACAAAGAATTTTGGAGCTGTGTAGTAGCCACTGCAGTACAGACACCAGCTCTGCCTCCACCATCGTGCCCTCTGTCAGTGCTATTGCTACCTTGGATTCTTTGCAAATAATGGAGGAGAGGGAGAAGGACTGAAAGGTTTAGGCCATCCAGTGGAAATACAATAAAGAGCAGGGTTTAAGAGGAGAAAACTATTTTCTTACCAGGTATTTTCTTTCTCCTGTCTGTTTGTTGTCTCTCCTACTGTGAGGTTCTGTTTCCATAGAGGTAAGATGCTGAATCCAGTCACTCCAGAGCTCATGACCTCATCCAGGCTGCTTGGAGCCAAGCCAGCTCCACCAGGGTGGCTGAAAGAGCTGGCAGTGTTTCTTAGCAAACAAACACTGCTGACACTCTCAAAAGCACACAGATTTGGAAAAGGAAAGAGAATTTCCACAAGCTTGAACAACTCATTCTCAGCTTACGCCCTGCACATGCCAGAGGAGAGCAGAATAGCAGGCTCTGACCTCAGAACACACTGAAGGTCCATAGAAAGTAAAGACAGACCTTGCCCTGAACAACTTGCAACTTTATTCAGCAGCTAATGAAAATGTGGCAGACAGGATAGGGAAAATAAATGCAACTGGAAGAAAGAAGTCAGTGCAGGTTTTGCTGAATCCTCTGGAAAAGGATACAAAGAAGAAGGAAGAGAGTGCTGTGGATAACAGACATGAAGCAAACAGGAGAAGGAGGGTACAGTACACATTTCAAAATGGGTAAAACCAAAGCAGTGGGAGTTGCTGTACTAACTCAGGTTTGCAGCCTTACTTGCCGAGATGGGAGGTCTCTGAACACAGCACAAAAGGAAGAGCTGGGACTTTGAAGTATGGTTTATAGTAAGTGAAAACAGTGTAATTTAGAAGATACACACATATGTACTAAAAAAAAAAAAAAAGGGCTAAACTAAAGATGTACTTGTAACACTAAGGAGAAAAGAGGAAGGAACTGTTGTGTTTCTCCAGACAAGCATGACTACACAAAGATATTCTAGGAATGTGGCTGCTTTGATTCTTAATTCCAGTTCACCTTTATGACAAAGCACAGCTATTAATTTATCAAACTTCCCTTTAATGAGTAGCTAATTATGCACCTTTACAATATTGGTTATGGATGACTTAAGGCTTTCCCTTTGACTTGAGAGCAAAGTAACAAATTTCTTGAAACTTTTTGTCTTTATCAACTTCCCAACTCATATTTCTCTATCAGTGTATTGTCATACTACTGAAGTTAGGAACTCTGTACACAGTCAAAAAAAAAAAAAAAAAAAAAAAAAAAAGATTTAAAACTGGGGAGGAACTTCCATACTTACAGGTCAGTTTTCGTTACTTGGCTCAGTTTCTCGATTAACCTAGATGAGTACATAGTACTTCTGTGTCATTAGTTAATCAAACCAGTTAATTACAAGTGCAGTGTGCAAGTAAATCTTGACGTCATGTTCAGGTAGCTTTTCAAAGTTTGAGGCTTGGTCTATCAGTGCAGTGGTATGCAGAGTCTTTTGAGATACTAGAAAAATACTGTCAGTCTCTAGGAGGCCTAAAAAAAATAGCAAGACACAGAATGTCTTCTACTTGATCAGAAGTCAAGGAGATTGCCACTGTCACAAACTAAACATTTTATTTTGATAACAGTGAAGTTTAAGTATTAAAATTTTGTAGAGTATAGAATACAGCAGATGACATGACACTTGTCTGCAAATCTGGAGCCTTAAGACCCCCATCCCTACAACTGAACCCAAAACTTTTCTGACTTAGCAGTATATTTGAATTTCACAGGAGATACAGCTGCAATAAGAACATTAATCCTGTGAAACTGAAGGTCATGTTCACAGCAACCTCTGCTTTCAGGTGAAAAATTAATTCACATAGGGAGTGAATACAAATAAATTAGATGCCTATTCTTTTTCAGAATCACCATTCTTTCAGGAGTGGCTCTTCAAGAATGGAGAATCAAAGCAGCAGCTGTACCATTGTTGGTAAGAATACATTGTTCTTGTCATGTGCACGTGTTCCCTAGTCAAAAAGTGTTTTGTATATATGTCTGGCAGAGTGGAAGCTGTAGTAGTTACCAATCTCATACAAAACACCTGAAGCAGGAAGCTATCAAAGCCTGGCAAACTGCTTTTGACATTTGTAAACTCCACAGACTGCCTGGTTGACAACAGAGAAACAGATTCCCTGGCAGGCTGAATAGCATCTTTCCTTTTTTTCCCATTCATAGTGTATAATAAATACCAAGTAGCATTTAAATTTGTATGATTAAATCAAGCAGTTGCATTAGAGCTGTGAAGAGCTCCCTTCTCCCATCTAACTGAAGGGAAAGATTTCACCAGCTTTTAGACGTAGCTGGAGTAACTAAGAGTGCAGAGACAAAAAAAAAATTATTTCTGTCTGCATTTTGTTACATTGCATGCTGAATGGCTAGCATAAACCATTGGCATTTAATAAAAACTGAATTTCCATTTAGTTTAAATAGGCTGTATTTATTAAAAAAAAAAAAAAGAAAAGAAAAGAAAAGGAATATATTTTGTATTTTATGTATTTATCTACCGGTAGCATGCATTTCTACAAGGTACAAACTCCAGTCTTATTTCCTATGCCTCAAAACTAAGCAAAGCCCACCACAGTCCTACCAGTCTCCTAACACTGGGGCTGAACCACAGGTAAGTTCACTTCTTGCAGAAAAACCCCAAGGTAATGGATACAGGTACAAACAAGTGCACTTTGGAGAGAATAAATACCCAACATCCTTGTCATCACTAAAACTGGCACATTTAGATCCTTTTGAGTAGCACTGGAATAAAAAAAACCTTCCACCTTTACATCTTCAGCACTTAAGACTAAGTATTGTATGCTAGAAAGACAATTAACACATGTATAAAGCAAACTTTTTATAACCCTGATTTTTTTACAGTACATTGGAACTAAATCCCCTGCACCTTGTAGAATAGGACATCAACAGTACCACTTCATGCCATGCTTCTTTCATTGGGGAAGTAACTTTCACTCTTAGGAATGTACAATTACAACTAGAGGAACTTTCAAAAAACCAAATTCTTCATGCCTATATTCCACGCTGGTGAGATCTAGCATGGCAGAATGAGGATACAAACACATACCAATGAGCTGTAACACTAATGGTGCTGCCTTATCTGTAAGGCTTCATGAACAATCCTAGCAATGCACAGAAACAGTTGACTTGCTCTTATATTTCTTATATTATTTGGATCATTTAAGGGATCAGCAATGCTTCAGTTAGACACCACAGTCATCCAGGTATCACAGCTGTCTCTAACACTGAGTTCTGTAAGCACCTTCCTTCTTTAAGTTGCTTTCAGTGAATAAGAAATTTTAAAATTCCTACAATTTACATAATGATCTGCAAGCAGATGTTTAATTTGAAATACAAAGTGACATCTGACAGCACAAAACCAGAACTGTAACTGAGCAGAAAATGTCAAAAAAGCTACTGTGTTCCTCTTCCAAGTTCCACCCCCATGTTTTCAGTTTCATTCCCAAGGTTTCTTTTTGACACTAACAAATAAAAATCCACCTTATTTTGTCAATTTTGCAACCATAAGCATCCTGAGAGGTAGTGTATCTTCTATCCAGGTGTTTGGAGAGTTCATCATCTTCTCCCAAAGGGCAGTTTCATCTGAAGTAGAATCCATCCAATCTACCATTGTTCCATAGCTTTTACCTAGGAAAATGTCCATTTTAAAAGAAAAAATTATTTAATATGCTGCAGAGTTAAGCACAGACAATCAAATTTGCCTACTCTAAAATGGTTACACATCCTCAGGTAGCTGACCTAGTGCTTTGGAGATCCAGTTCTACATTTTTACTCTTGAGCAATTATGTAATAAAATTAACAAAAGTTTCACACAGATTTTGTCATCTTTGTCCAGATTTTTTCCTTTTCATCCTTGGTCTTTTTGTCACAATCCCAAGGGAAAACATGCCAATTGTCCATATATCTGAGAAGGTTTAACAATAAAATAGGGTATTGATTTTGTACTGAAATGCAACCTTGGGTACTCTAAAATTCAAATTAGGACCTACCATTCTAATTTGTAATTTAGGTTATTCTGGTGAACCATGCAAGAAAGTAATTTGTGAAAAGTAGTTTGTACATTGCATTTCTTGAGAAGAGTCCAAACATATCCTCCCCTCAGATCAGAGAGCAGAATGAAAGGGACAAATAGAAGAATTGTATGATTTTCCTGTTGCTATATCTTATATTGCCCTTATGCTAAAAACTTGTTTGCATTTATAATTTTTCCTATTCAGTATCTTCCAATCTTATCCTGGATTCCTGATCTATCCTTTTATTTCCACCCACTGCTGTCTTTACACTATTCTTTTGCATGAGTAAGTTTGCAAGACATTATCAGATTTCAGGTGCAGGAATAGCATATTCTTGTACTTTAAACAGTACCGGGTACAATGTATGGCCAGACAAAGGTTTGTTTCTAATATTTCTCTTTTATCAGTCATCCTAACGCCCCTAAACTACTATTATTTACATTTCAGGATCTGTTCTGAAGAATATGTATGTTACTGAATGAAACTGTTCAAGATAAAAGAAAGACTGAAAGAGAAGAAATGGAAAAGGGGACAAAAAAGGGAAAGACTACTTTTTAAATTAAGTATTAATGTGGTGATAGTCCAGTACCTGTTCCAAGGCCTATCCTGAGGCCTCCCAGAAAGTGATTTGCTAGTTTGTTGTGATCCCAGACTGTGAGTTCTATGCAGGCTTCTTTTAAATCTTCTGGTCTAAAGCCATCATAGACCATGGTGTGGTTGAACACCGGGTTTGTAGTTTTTGCAACCGTCCTTGTTTTCTGGCGACTTTTTCTGCTGGTGTCTGGAAGAATGGTACTTCAGAGAGAAAAAGCACTGTCAGTTTGCACTTGCACAGCACAGCCTACATGAAACATACTGAAAAGACAAAAGCTGCTGATTAACTGTGTTTTGCATGTTAAAATAGGACTGAAGATAAGGTGCTCTACAGAGATGGAGTGAAGGGTCATATTCTCAGCCCCTTACAGGAAATACTGGCAGCAGGACTCCACCCTTGTGCTTCAGAGGATGGAAGGTGGGGAAGAGGCACAAGTGAGTTTATTTGCTGTGTTTTCACTGATGATGCTGAAACATTTTGTTGCTGCCAGAGATTTGCCCAACCATCTTGTCATTCTTGTCTTTTCATGTTTTTAGTCTGTATGTGGAAAGGAAGGGGGAAGAAATACAACTATATATTCACACTATTACACTATTTCACACTTCTGTCTCCTCCCAAAATTTGCTAAGCTAAACCATGTTTAGCTTAAATGTGAATAAAAGTTAGAACAGCTTGACTAGTCCTTCCACTAAGTGACTGAGAGATAAAACCAAAGTGTAATAATGACACAGAAAGCTCTCCCAATAAGTTTTACTTGGTGGTATATAATTAGCATCTGGAAATTGTAAACTATGCAGGACAATTTGCACCACACTAAAGAAGAATCAGAAACCAATTCAGTATCCTTTTAATATGAATGTAGAAAAAGAAGATACCATTAGAAAGCACAATGGTAGCGTTATTAGGTCACCGTGTTTGATGACGTCGACCACAATTCTTACCATTTAATAAAAGAGTTGAGCCTACTGCCTCTCAGAAGAGGGAGGTTATGGCATTCCTTCACCCAGATGTGGACCTCACCAGTAGATAGAGTCTTCTTCCCTGTAAAAAATAAAACAAAACATCTACTTAAGCAGATGCCTTTTAAAGGTATTTTGTCTGATGCAGCAATTCTTGCCCATTTGTACAGGTGATATTCAGGCTGGACTTGTTATCTCACATCTTAATTCAACATTGCTCTCTGTACTCTGGAAGTTGAGATCTTCATCCCATCAAAGTACTGCAAGATCACATCATCTCTGCATTCCTACAATGACTTTTCTTCTGTTACAACTAAGCAAACACATGCCACTGTCTTCTCTTCCCAAGACTCCTAGATAAACAGATCAGCTTGCCATCAGCCTATGTGATGTTAGGATTTATTGTTGCTTGTACTTTCAAATAAGCTCTTTTATGCCCTTAATATATTTGATACTTACTGACTGACTGTCTGTCTGGATTAAAGACCTGACCTGGCTTCACTCTCAGATTGGTCCACTATCTGTTGCCAGACAAGATTAAACCAAACTGATCAGACTGCTATAAATTTCTGCTTTCTAAATACTTGCTGCTACTTCCTGCATCTAGTTTTGCTTGAAATTCAGTGTGTTGTCATCGTTTAGCATATCACAGCATCTGCCTGATGATTTATAATCTCCAAAGTTATTGAGACAACAGAATTTTGTTACACGTTCATATTGTATTACTGTAAACTTAGATTATGACAATGAGGAAATGTCTTCATCAGTAGCATTAAAAACAACAAAAGATCTCAAAATGATCTTTGGGGTTCTTAACTGTGTTCACAATCAGAGTGACTCAATCCTCTAGGAAGAAAACAGAAAACTTCTATGTTGAAAGAGGCTGTGTGAAGTGAATGACAAACATTAAACAAAGGGGGTTTTTTTTTAATTTAAAAAAAAACAAACACCAAAGGCTTGACAAACTCAAGCAAAGCAGCAATGCTTACCTCCAGTTGGATGTGGGACATACTGGAGGGCTAATTTCATCTCCCCTCTGTTTTCTGGATTAGGAGTTATTGCTGAAGTCTGAAATGAAAAACAAAAAAAAAATTAAATGAAACATCTGATATTAAAATGGTGCTGCACTTGCTCCATATCTTCAGAAGGTTTACTCCATACTTGGTTAACAAGTGCCTTCAGATTTCTGTTGCAGCAATATGATAATAAGAAATACTTTGAAATTCCTAGTAATTAGACTGTGAGAAAGCTTTTTGTACTGTAATAGCTAGCTAGATCAAAAGATATCTCAGAACTGTATTTCTGTTTACCAGTATATAAGTATTTATGATTATAATCAGCACAAAACCCACAGAACACACAAGACCAAGCCTAAAGAATGATTTGGTTTTGCACTTACACAGCAGAAAATGCAAAACAGCCAACCTACCCTTGGCTTGAGAGGAAACCAGTTGATCTGCTTATTGGATGGATCATTCCAGTCCCAAGCTCCTAAATCCAACTCCACTTCACCAAGGAAGCTATTCCTCCCAAAGGTATCATTGTGCCAGACAGAGATATTTAGGCTTTGATTCTTTAAGAGCTCTTTCTCAATTTTATACTGCCAGGAAGAAGTAAGGAAAAAGAAAAAAAATAAAAAATTAAAATGAGCTGAATTTTTACCAATGCTGTGTCAGAAAGTGACATGATTAGAAAAGAAGTGTCTGGGTTTATACATCCATTACTGCCCACTTCTGCATTTCAGAAAAGCAAAGAAACCACAATAAACCCCAACTATTTACTTTTTATTTCCATCATATTAAGCTCATACATGGCTTGTGTTTGTTTACAAGAAGTATAAAACCACCAGTGTTCTCAAGGCTGGATCCAGAGATCACTGCAGAGTTAACCTGTCAATGGAAGCACATGGCCAGCTCTGCAGGGCAATCCCTCTCATGCTAATTTCCCTGTTGAGTGCAACCTAGACCTGTGCCCAAAAGCCGAGGTTCCTCACACATCACACATACAGTATGTTATATCTAGCAATGAAGTTTGATAAATACCCGCAGTATTTCATTATAGACTGGATTAAAAGTTTTCTTTTTGACAGAGGTCTTCCGTTTGCCCAGTCTGTATTTCTCTGGAAGCAGGTAGGTCTTTACATACCTAAAATTTAGACAGGGTTGTTAGAAGAGTTAAAAAAAATCCCAAACTCTAAAAAGTCCAGACCATCTCCAACTTCATCTTCCAAAATACACAAGTATTTGCTTACAAAGTAAAGGAAATCCACTTTGAGTAGACATTATGTTATTCAGCTTGTATATTTAAGAATTAGAACAACAGTGGAGATGTATAACATCATAACTTTCTTATCATTTCCTTCTCCAGGGGAAAATCTGTTGAAATGTCTCCTCAGCACATGAAAATACAGAATATATACCTGTAGCAGGCCCAAATATCATATTTATAGGTACTAATCTTACTGAAAACATATCAAAGTGGGATTTGCAATCTGAAAAATGGCATTTTAAAAGACAATTTAATATTCTTAATAGTTTTTATTTCCTATGTTAATATATATAAACACACCAATTTATAAGGGCAGTTCTATATTCAATCAGAGTAAAAAAAAACCTCACAAAGCACATTATAGCCTCTCATGTATTTCTTGAGTGGTTTACTCCAGCAGGTTAGAGAGACTGGAAAACCCCAGCAGCTTTCATTTCCAAGTTAAAAGAAAAACTTCCATTAGGAAAGAAATGCATTCTTTGTACTTACGGGTCTGAACGCTGTCGCTTAAGATCTGCTACTGCCAGGTCTTTACACTGGCAAATGAAGATGTGGAGCTCACTCAGCTGTTCCACATAGTCAATGGCAAACTGAATGTTCCCCTTCACATCAACATTGCCAAAGTCTGCACTATAGATGCTCATTAGGCTGCCGCTCACCTGCATCGTACAAGAGGGAAAATATTTTCCGGACTTTACATTTCACCAGGTATTTCAGGATCAGAGTAGAAGTTTTGCTCAGGACTCAGACAGTAAAGAAATCAACTGCATCTCTTTAGATGTAACAATAAAATGTAATGGATACTATTAGACAAGCTTCTCAGCAAGCAGATTAATGAAAGAAAGATATTTGGAAATCAAAGATGTTAGGCCAGTATTCTTAAAAAAAAATTGAACGGGTTTACTGCAGTGAGATAGAAGAAATTAAATTATAGGATGCTGTAGACCTGAAGATTGCCTGTGCTCAGATCCTTGAAATATTACTTCTAAATCTCCTCAGCTGATCTTTCTTGCAGAAAGCAGAGCCTGAGTTTAGGACAACAGACCTGCTTAAAATACTAACAAAAAGATTAATAGATAAAGCCTATATGACTGAATTATGCACCTAAATATGTAACTAAATAAAACACTGAAAATTAAATACTAAATATAGAGAAGAAGAAAGATGTGTGTATACATATATATATTTTATCTCAACATCCTTCCCCAAAATTCTGTTTTTCTTACTCAAAGTCTACATAAACCAATGACTTTTGGTTAGCTAGTTGGCTCAACTACACACCTGATATACCAATAATATCTCCTGCCTTCACTTATCTCTCGCCCCTTTCTCCCTTTCTAAATGTTTGTCCAATATGAATTGTTCCTCCTTTTCAGCTACAAATCTAAGTTCTAAGGGTAAAATCCCTATCTTTGTTCAGAGCCCTGAACAAGCTCCAATATATTACAAGAAAAAAAACCTGAAATCTATTTAATTTTACTTGACTTGCTTCAGGCAATTCCATGCAAGAAATTATGTTATGTTCATATAACAGAAGTGGAAAGAAGGAGACAGAGATGACTAGCGAAGAGACATAAGATGGATGAGAAAGAGCCAAAACAATATTGGAGAAATTAGCAAAAGCAAAGTGCCATTAAAATAATGCTTTGGTTTACATACAGAGGATAAGGAGGCCATGCCAGAAGAGCTGCTAAGATTGGTTAGAGAGCTGGGACTCTTCTTGATTCTGCCAAAGGAATAACTGCTTTCTGATGCTGTATCTGTCTCTCTGTCATCACTCTACAAAACATCACAGAAAGAAAGTCTGTGTACGTTCTTTATAGTCGCAAGGAAAATAAAAAAAAAAACAACCAAAACCAAGCAAACAGAATTTCGATGCATATTGAGACTCAGTGGAAGTCTGAATTTAAATTCCCTTGTAGTGCAACGTGAATAATATTTCTTGAATTAGGTCACGCATTTAAAATTGAAAGGGAGTTTTTCTGATGAACAGCCTACACTGATAATTTTTTTAAGCAGAGACACAATTACGTTTGGGAATTTCTTTGTTTGTCTATTTTAAATCTCAAGTAGCAATGAAAAATTACAAAGTTAAATTTATTGGGACAACTCAGCTTCTCTGTGTCACTGCCTCATGCATAAGCTATGCAATTGATAATGCTCAGTTCTCTTACCAGTCCTCTCTGTTATATAGTAAATGCTGTCAGTTCTGTGCCTCTCTCTTAAGGGCAGCTGGCCAGAAGATAACATTCAGAGAACAGAGCTGGATACAGTGAATGGTTTTTGCAGTCTTTTGAGGGCAAGCAAAGCTTTGCTTTTCCATGAGGGAATTGCAACTTTTGTTTCCTTGGTCATTATCAGGTTATGTATTCACAACCCCATTCTATCTCAATGTTATTTCTGCACTAAAGAATTGATCCTCTTCCCACATGTGCCTTCCTACGCAAGCTGTGATGGACAGCTTCATCTTCCTGTTGTATTCCACCCAGGAACAATTTACAAGGTCTCCCCGCTCCTTCAGTTTTAACGTTTGATGTCTGATACCATAGGTCTTCTAATAACAGATACAAGATTAGTAAACAACTATTTCTACACACATTAGAAAATAGTTATTTATATAAATAAAAATTTAGCAAATAAAGCCTTTTTTCAATTTGCTTATAAAATCTGGTAATGTCTATTCTGTTAAGTAAAAGCTGACCAGGATTGTTCCTCTGTTCAGAGGCCAATGATGAGGACTGAATAATGTCCAGCCTAGCTAGGGGAAAGCTTCTTGAGAGAAAATTGCTTTGGAGAGTGCTGTTTGGGACTGCACAAAATAAATCCAGAGAGTGGAGTAACAGTTAAGCAGTGTGTATAATCAGTCTGGTTACATGGACTCTTTGAAAGACAGATAAATCCAAAGTCCTCCTACAGAGGAAGGATATACAGCGATTAGACAAGGGGGAATTGGCTTTAAACTAACTGATGATAGGTTTATATAAGACACTGAGAAGAAATTTTTCACTGTAAGGGTGGTGAAGCACTGGCACAAGTTGCCCAGAGAAGTTGTGGCTGGAAGTGTTCAAGGCCGGGTTGAATGGGGCCCTGAGCAACCTGGTCTAGTGAAAGGTGTCCCTGCCCATGGCAGCGGGGTTGGAACTGGTAGTCTTTAAGGTCCCTTCCAAACCAAACCATTCTGTGATTCTTCTGATAAGAGAATCAAAAATTACATAGGCCAAACAGTTCAAAATGCTTATCACTCTCAAACTTCAATGTCATTTTAGGAGATTTGAATATGGCCTCAAAACTTATTCCAAGTTTGTTGTTATCATCATCATGGTCCACACCATGATGATGATAACAACAATAATCAAGCATGGCATGTCGTTGGGAATTCTGAAATTTTACTTGCACAGAGTTAATGGGTCGGGTAGCTGAAACCATAACATTTCAGAGATGGAGCTCACCTCTTCCTGTAAGAATGATGGTACCGACTTGCTCAGTCCTTTGAGTTTTTCAGAGTTGGAAAACAGTTTATCAGGCTGTGAAGTCACTGTGGAAACTGGAATGCAGTAATTCAAAAGGCTTCAAAAACATGTTTGTACATCAGAAGAGTGAGATTCCATAACAGCACACAGTTAGAAGCAAAGCACTTTGGATGAAATACAAGCAAATGCACAACCAGCTTGGATGCAAGGGGATTTTTTCCCCCCTAGGACTCAGAGAAGCTATCACTAGGAAGAATAATCTACTTTGGCACTGTCTATAAGGGACCAATAAACTTTGACAAGGCCAGAAATGTTGAGAAATATGACATAGTCTGGGTGCTACAAGCAAATTCAGATCAAAAGTGATGAAGAAAACATTGCAGATTACCTTCTAGATTTTTCCTAAAACAAGAATAAGCACACTTCTGCACTAACAATATCATCATTGACATTAGCATTATCATAATATTCTTAGTAAGAAGTCAGCATACAAGCCAAACTCTGTTCTATTTACTCAGTCTATTTAACTGCAATAGGCAAATTTGTATAAATCAAGAAAATTCCAGACCTGACCAAGGAAGTTGCAATTATTCCTACTTAATTATAAGATGCATATGTTATTAATGATGCACTTTTTTGCACTCTGTCTCTTCCATACTTGCAGCTCTACTGCAGCTCACTTCTGTACCCTTTCACTGTACAAAATCTAATTGCACAAGCTAGGCTTGCAAAAATCCAGTTTGGAGTAAGCTCATGATCCTCAGAATTTTTCATGCTCTAGCCCCACTTATATTTAATAATACACAAAGATGAACTGGATACACATTGTGAGATGCATCAATATCATGTGACAGAAAATGTTTTGGCAACAAACAGCCAGCTACAGGAGCACGTATCTACTGCATAAAATGAAACACTGCACACAATAGGATTGTTTGCAAGTTGAGGGAAACTTTTGCAAAGCTTTTGATGTCAAAACTCAACTAGTGCTCAACACATCAGTTATTGTCAGTATGCAATTAGATGCAGTACTTAGAGCAAGTATCTAGTCCAGCTGTGTAATTTGTTAGTTGTTAAATAAAAAGGTATTGTTAATGTATTAGTTCAGCTATGAGAGGAAAAGTCTCTCCAGTATCTGCTGTAAGAATCCTATTACTCATTTTCTGCTGCATTTGCACTCCTCTCTTGATGCTGATCAGGTTTTGGACCTGCTCAGTGCAGTACTGACAGTCATTCAGCAGCACAGTTTTGCAAGGTTATAAATAACATCAATATACTTTATAGGTGGGATTTTTCTGGGTTTTTTGTATTTTGGGGTTTTTTTACTTCTCGACACCCCATGAACTTTTGGGTTTTTTTCCTTCCAATAGTTAGCAGTGGTTTAGGTATTAGGCCTGTATGGACATTAATGCTGTTTGATTTTGGTGCATCATGGTGCCTTTCTGTTTATGCAAACATAAGTTCAGAACTAGGGACATGGCTCAGTGGTGAACTTGCCCATGCTGGGTTAATGGCTGGATTTGATGATCTTAATGGTTTTCTCCAACCTAAAAAATTCTATGATTCTGTTTCTGTGTTTTGCATTGCTGTTCTCCTTTGAGGACTTGGATCATGATGAAATATGAGTGGAATATAAGTACACGAGCAAAAAAAATCAGTCTTTTTGCTGTTCCAAAAGTCTTTTCAAGAGAACTTGCCTTATTCTGCCTGTACAGCTATCAACCTGGCTGTGTGTCATTTTTTCATAACTTCATTCTTAACAAATTAGACTCAAATTCCCCCTGCTCTTTTCAGCTTAGTCTCTACACATTCACAATGAATGCCAAACAGGCTTTCAGTAGGGGTCTCCACTTGAAAGCAGAGTGCAGGATGGTGCTGAAGTCTCATTACTTTACTGGGTGCTGTAGGTATTCCAATATGCTATGATTATCCTATGATACTATGGGCCACTGGCATGCAAACTGCTTTACAGCATCTAAACCATAATATAAAAAAATACAACTGCACACAACTGTTCTTCTAAAACTGTAGTGCTCCAATGCAGCAAATAGAGAACTGTGCACTATATTCCAACATATTCTATATTATGTGATGGTTTTCAATTCTGTTTATTTTGACATGCTCTTGGAGCAGGTTTGCTTTTTATTTTTCTTAGATTTGGAATTTCTAAAGGTATATAAAAAAAATTTAATGCACTAATGGACTGATATCAGCAGTAGCTGATGGAGAAGTTCATCTATTGCTTAGAATAATGCTACTTTATAGGAGTAAGGCAGGGATATTAAGAGAGTTTCCTTTCCAACTGAGGTATTCTGAAGGGTGTTTTGCACTAGCCAAAGTCATCTTGGATCTTACAATGCAACAGATAAACAGACAAGATGAATATTTACTGAGGCCAATTTCTTTCAACTGAACTTGTGTTCAAAGCTCCTTATGATTTCACTAACTCATAGGCTGAACGACTGAATACCCAAATAATACACTGATAAGAGGCACAGTTTCTACAGATACAGGAGGACATAAATAGATTCCTTAAGAACAAACACCACAACAGAATTCTACAAAAGATTTCCAGCCATGCTGAGGTTAACCAAATCTAAAACCACAATATAATTCTTGGTTAAAAAAAAAAAAAAAAATCTTCACTAGCAAAAAGAGGCCATTGAAAAAGCAACAAACTTCCATGCAGACACAAATAATATTTACCATCTTCAGCACTAAGAACTAATTCTTCCTTTGGTTTATTTATTTTTTCTTTATCTGTGCAGGAAAAAATAACACAGTTAGAAACTTTGCTATTCAGTATAAAATGGATGGCAGTGAAAATCACAGAATTAAGAATAATGAGGACCAAAACCACAACAAACCAGCAGAGCCATGGGAAGGTGAAACAAGAGAGGCTTTTACTTGACATTCTACCTCAAAGCCTACATCCAAGCAGGGGTCTCATGGTGACATAGTTTCTATCAGCATGTTGTTGCAACCGTGTTAGTGCTCACCTAAAAACCTAGAAACTGGTTAGAAGCAAGCAGTAGCATAAGTAGTATTAGAAGAAAAACTTGCCAATATCTTTCAAAAAATCTACATCTCCATGCTTCAGTTCACAAATGTAAGTTCAGTCTGTGTCTTCCCCATTAGACATGAGATAAGCATGAAAACGCTCAGGGGCAGGGTGAAGTGAGACAGAAATAATAATTAAAAAACCCAAAAAAAACCAAGGAATCCAAGGAGGCTACTGGGGGAAGCTGGGAATTCATTTACAGTACAATATTATCTCACCATTTTCTCTTAAACTGAGTTTGATATATTTACTGCTAGAAAACACAGGTGAACTATTACTAAACTGAGGTTTTTCATGCTTTCATTGTCTAGTAATTCAACCCAAGGCAGCAACCAGGAGGCTGTGACAGTAGTTGCTCTTCACTGTTTTGGGTAATTGCCAGTACTTTCACAATTGAAAAACTATCCAGGAAACAGTTAATCACTGACCAATACAGGGCACTCTGTCTACTTCACAGACCAGCTTGAACTGAAAATTAAACCATAAGAGAAAAGAATCTGGTTCCAAAATACAACCTCCATACAGCTTACTGAGAAACAAAACACAAAGCTACGACTTGGCAAGGCCTTATGGAAGACCAACATGAACACATTTAAGCCAAACTGAGGGTCATGGGAGACACACACAAGCTTTGTGCTCACTTGAGGTGGCTGATGGAATGTCCTCTAGACTTTTGGAAGGCTTTTTCCTATCTGCACTCCTTTTCAAAGCCATCAAAACAGGGTTTAATTCTTCCTCAGAACCTGTTATGAGACAAAACACATGAACACTGCACACAAAACAGGCCACTTTAAGCAAGTCAATGAAGAACCAATCACAGGTTTCTCATGAGAATCTAGTTTGACAGTTAGCAAAGACAGTGAACATTCAATGAAAATACAAGATAAGTCCTAAATAAAATAAACATCTACTTTTAAGTGTCCATCTGTTCTCTCTAAACACCCGCAGTCATCAGCAGAGACAGGTAAGTCTGACAAGTGATTTGACAGACAAGTGATTTGCCCTGTGTAGATATAGGTCTATTTTAACTGACTAATAACAGTGTTTGGGGCAATTATTGCACTTAATTTGTTAAGATTAATAAAGGATAAACTCAGGTTGTAGCCATTTTGTAACGATCTTTTCATGAACCAGCACAAAAGAAAATTTTAGGTTTTTTCCTTTGTGCAAATTTGTCTGTTACAGTCTTCCCACAGTGAAAGTAATTTTGTTTCAATGCTTGAGTAACCAGAAAACCCCAAGAAAATCAAAACCAAACAAAACCAACTGACCAAAACCACAAAAATCTGAACACCAATTCCAGTCCCACACCCCATAACCCCCTAAAAACCAACCAACCAAAACAACACCACAAAAAAAGCCCAAAAAACCACCAAACCAACAACCACACAAAACCCAAACTATGGATGTATTTGGAATCCTGAAGTTATGAAGTTACTTTTGTCTCCAAAAGTAGAATCAAGACCTAGCTCCTTCAGAAATCTTTAAGACTTTCTTTCCTCCCTATCTCACTTTCCTTCCCCTCCACCAACCAATCACAGTGTTGCTGCCTGTAATTATGGGTGAGACCAAATTACATTTGATTTTTCCTCACTTTTCTTGAGTTTTCACTGACTTTCTTTGGAAACCCACTTTCAAAACAGGCTCAGATGTAAATTGGCAGGCCCTGGGAACATATATATTTCTCAAATTCTGCAGGAGAAGAAAATATTCCTAGTTTCTAGAGACTAAAAAGGTTAAATTATCTCCTCTCCCTTAGGCTCTTTGATGACTATCATACACCATTGACTAGAACTGCCATTTAACCAAATAATGTGAATCCTAGTAAATGGACCTCTTAATTTATATATCCATTTTTCAGTGCAACAGGCAGCAATGCTAAATGAAACAGCAGAGTATTGGTATTGTCCTTATATCCATATATTCCACTGATAAGTTTTATTTCAGAGACTAGCCAGTCAAACTAAAAATGAACTCAGTGAGTCACTGGGGTTTTTTTCCTCTTTTAATCCAGTATATTTGAAGGTATTGAGTGTTACAAATTTTTTAATTTGAAGGCAATGTCAAATGGGATAAGTGAAAATCACAAAGACTGAATTGATTCATGCTGCTAAACTATCCTTACCAAAAAAAGGCTTACCAAAATGTAGTATGCATCTTTAAACATTTTCTAATCAAACAACTTAATTAGCTCTTCCCAATCCTCCCAAGCAAATATCCAGATATTTCAATTAAAAATAGTATCACAAAGACCTTCCATTAACATATTTCAAACTAAAAAAATTATTGTAGCCATGTTTAACTCAGCACCATGAATTTTAGAAATCAGATAGCTCACGAGTTGAACTTCTGGTTCCAGAGTGGGAATCAGTGTTTTCATTTGAAAACTTGGATCCCAAATTTAAGTTGTTGCCTTCCTCTTCATTGTTATCCTCATGCCAAGACAATAGGCAGAACTGATCTTCTTCTGGCTGGAGGGAGTTGCTCTCATCTTTAAGTGGTGCAGTTGTTCTTCTCAAATTCAGCAGTGCTTGAAATTCTGAATTCTGTTCAGAAGCCTCCAAGAATGTGCTTTCATTCATCCCTTTTTCATTTATCTCAAATGGTTTGATTGCAACCATATTGGTCTTGCCTTCCAAGGGATGAAGATCAACTGGAACTATGTTTCTCTCTCCTGTTTTATTAATAGCTCCATCTCTTTTAAGACCAGAAGCTTCAATTTCACTTACTGCAAGATCCTTAACTGAGGCTTTGACATATTTTTCTGGAACTCCTTCTTTGAGAACTTTCTTCATTTGAGTATCATAGCTACTTAGGGCATTGTATGGCTGTGACCTTCTCATGAACAGAGTCTCTTTTTCTGAGGGAAATGTAGGATCCTCAAATTCTTCTTGCTGATATAAATCTTTGGATATTGGACACGAAACTGCAGATGCTTCTTGAATAAGTTTTTCTAAAGAATGACTGAATTCACCAAATTTTCCAATATTTGAAACAGAAGTTTTTTCTATTGTTTCTTGTATTTCTTGAGGGTGATCTCTGTCTCGTTGATGTGGAACATGTATACCTACACTGGTATGTATTTTATCATGCATTTTCTTATCCATATTTTCCAGCACAGGAGCTGGTGGTTTTGGTAGATTCTTAAAATTAACATCAGACCCTCTATATTCAGTGTTGGACAGTGCAAATCTTTCTGTGGTCTCACCAATTCCCTGCAGCAGCTCTCCATCATGCTCATACGCTGTGTTCATAACTTTCACCTCAGCAGTGCCCTGTACTGTGCTGTCAGCACGTCTGGGCTTAGGAGAGGGTATTTCAGAGGCCTCCTTCAGCATCCTCACTAAAGCAGAACTCAAGCCACTGCCCTTGGATGGGGCAACAGACTTTTCTATATTCTCACTGATTTCCTGAGGTACCTCTCCACCATGCTGCTCATAGGTCATGCTTTTAGCTTCCACCTCCAGAGATCTCTGTACTGTGCTGTCAGCACGTTTTGGTTTAGGAGGGGGTGTTGCAGAGGCCTCCTTCAGCAGCCTCTCTAAAGCAGAAGTCAAGCCACTGTCTGAAGATCGGGCAACAGACTTTTCTATCATCTCATGGATTTCCTGCAGCAGCTCCCCATCACACTCATAACTTGTGCTTTTAACTTGCACCTCAGCAGTTGTCTGCGCTGTTTTGTCAGCATGCTTGGGTTTAGGAGGTGGTGCTTCAGAGGCCTCCTTCAGCAGCCTCTCTAAAGCAGGACTCAAGCCATTGACCTTGGATGGGGCAACAGATCTTTCTATGGTCTCACTGATTTCCTGCACCACCTCTTCACCATGCTCGTAAGTCATGCCTTTATCTTGCACCTCAGCAGTTCTCTGTGTTGTGCTGCTAGCACATTTGGGTTCAGGAGAGGATGTTTCAGAAGCTTCCTTCAGCAGCCCCTCTAAAGCAGAAGTCAAGCTACCGGCCTTGCATGGGGCAACAGACCTTTCTACAGTCTCATTGATTTCCTGTGGCACTTCTCCACCATGTTCATACATTGTCCTTTTAACTTGCTCCTCAGCAGCGCCCCGTGCTGTGCTGTCAGCACATTTGGGTTTAGGAGGTGGTGCTTCAGAAGCCTCCTTCAGCAGCCTCTCTAAAGCAGAACTCAAGCCATTGGCCTTGGATTCAGCTACAGACTTTTCTATGGTCTCATAGACCTCTTCAGGCTGACCAGTAGCTTCTTGGTGTGCTGATTCTACACTGTAATTAGTTTGTGATATACTATTTGAGTCATATGTTTTCACTCCCACTCTTCTGTATTCAGAAGGTTGAGATACAAGGGTTTCTTTGAGAAGGTTCTCCAAACCAGCTTGAGGCCTCTGAGAGCCCTCAAGAGTATTACCCTTGTCTGCTGCCTGATACTGTAGATACAAAGGCTCAAATTCCCTAAACAGTTTTCTGAGACTTTTTTTGTTCTCATGCTTATCTGTTGATGACACATTCACTTGTCCTGTACTTTTGCCTATTTCTTTTCCTTGATCAACAGGAGAAATGTCTTCCCCTGGTCTCTCAAAGACCTTGCACTGATTTGACTGAACATATGTCCCTCCTAAAATGTTTTCTTCTAGATTTAAGCTACATGACATCTCAGAGGCTTCATTTTCTAGCTTCTTTAGACATGATTTAAATCTATCAAGCTCACCTTTTGGTAGAACAACTTTATCCACAGTCTCTGCGACTTCCTCTTTATCCAAAGGAGTAGTCTTGTTTTCCCCTTTTTCTATAGGTACATACAGTTTATCACCTACTGCTGTCTCCCTTAATTTGTCACCAGGTGACTGGAGCTGCAAGGATACATGATGATCTTTTGAGGAAACAATACTTTTTTCCATAGATTCTCTAACTTCTTGCTCTGGAAAACCCATCTTTTCCTGGGATTTTGAGGTAACTGGTTCTCTGTCCAGCTGGAGAGAGTCTGTATTTTTTGTGTGTGCTGTGTTCAGACCTTTTAGGACAGGAGATCCTAGAGATGTTTTGCACACCACAGAATCTAGTTTCTGTGTTTTTTCTCTCTCAGATGTTTGGGTTTGTTGTTGAACTAACTCTTGCTTGCTTGCATTATCTCTGCCTTTTTTATCTTCCTTTGATTTTCTTTCATATGTTATTGACCTAGTATTATTTGACAAAGAATCATCTTCCCTGTCAATGCTACTCTGGAATTTAACTCCAGTATCCCAGAAGTTTCGCAGACTCTGGAAGTGTGAAGGATCTTGGATTTGATTCTTGGACTTTTCATTCATCTTTTCTTTTAAAGACAAAACCTGGAAGCTGGGCTTCTGTTGGGAAGAAGCAGCGACTTTATGAGTTTCCTTCTCATCTTTGTCTTTGCTTTTTGAGGAATCTGAAGTAACACCAGCTCTGGGATGCAAGTTACTGGCTTTTGGGAGTTTTGTACATTCACAAACTTCATCAGATTGAAGTGTCCCTTCTGGCTTTCCAAATGCATGGCCTGGTCCAGATTTGAAAGTGTAGTGACTTTTATTTCTTGAAGACTGGCTTGCACAACTTAGTTCAGGACTTCTAGAAGTATTCTTGCTCCGATCATGCAATGGCTCAGGTAGATACCCTGCAGATCGTTTCACTTTGTCACTTTCTCCAAGACCTGTCAATGCACGGCCACCTGATGCATCAGCATGGATACTAACTTCTTTCTCTCCATGACTGGGGATCCTTTCCCAGAATGCTCTGATCTCCTTTATTCTTCTTTTTTCTTGTATTGCCTTCTCTGATTCACATTTCTGAGCAGGTAGCTTGTGCCTTTGATGTTCCAAGAGAATTAATTTTTTATTTTGTTGTTTGATTTCTTGACCATGTTCTTTTTCTTCAACCCTTGTACAATCAAATTCAGTTAGCAATTTATCATTTTGTTTCTCATTTGTTTCCCCTGTCTTAGGCTTCACCCTCTCCTTTATCAGCTGTATGTTTTCTGAAGTAGAGGATGTAGATGGAATACTGCTCTGCTTAATCTTTCCAAATGGTCTCTCTTCTGTATCTTCTCTATTTCCATGCATGCCAGGCCCACTGTATTCTGTAGAAAGAACTGCTGTTCTGATTGACATGTCCACTTCCTCTCTGGGCTCCCTGCCTTGGGACTTTATTGATACAAGTTCCTCATCTTCAGTACTAGAACTTCTTTTAAACCAGTCTAAAACTTTTGATACAGATTCATCGTCCACTTTCATGAGTTCCTCAGCATGTTTGCCAGGCTTGAAAATGGTTCTAGCACCTCTCTCCTCAACAAGATTGGGCTTACCTAGTTGAAGACTTGTGGAATTAGTATTGGACACCTCATGTGCTTCTGTTTCAGCAGAACGTTGATGCCCATCTACAATGTAAACAAACTTATCAGAGTTATGAATCAGACATACACATGACTAAAAATGTTTGGTCTACCTAGAAAATTCTCAGAATTGTTTTAACTGCTGGTGGAGAAAAGAGTTCTCTGTCCTCGTGATTTTGGAAAGAACCATACCATGGACAACAGAGTGAAGAAAATTCCTGCTCTGAGACATCCTACTAGAGGGATGTCATGGCTTTCAAGGGTACAAGCCAAGAAGATGCATTTAACCCCTTCTTAAAGGAAATGCCTTCATTGAAGGGAAGCTGGGAGTGACACACACAGAGAATGACAATCCAGCATATTTGTGTTTAGTCCCATAAGCAAATCCCTAAGTCACATCTGAATTACTCTCGAGGACAACTGAGAGCACTACACTAAAATGCCATCCACAACAGAGGTGCCCATACCAGCTCTGATAAGATTACCAATAGGAGATCATAAAAGTATATTAAAAAAAAAAAGATTATTTAATTCTGCAGTAGCACATTCCTTCAGTAGTACATTCCTACTACTTGTTTCCTAGTTGTTAGCTAAAGTGATCCACATTAATGAATATGTGTTACATCCTATCTCATTCCATTCTTCACTTCTATTAGACTCTTACCAGTAAAGTTTTTGTGTGACTCTGATTCATGGCTCAAAATATGGTTGGATTTTTTTTCATGTGTCTCATCAACACTCCATTGGTTATTGCTGTTTGACAGGATATTGCTGGATGCCTTCTGTGGAGTTTCAAGTTTCTTGGGAGTAACTGTATTTGTCTGGAAACTTTCACTAACTGGGAAGACTGATCTGTTACTGTCACAAGGGCTGGATGCAGATATGTCTTCTTGTAAGCCATCTTTTGTTTTCATTTGTAAAGTTGATGAATAGGTTCCCAAAGGCTTTGCAGCACAACTTTGCTTATCCCCATGTGAATCTGACTGAACAGCAGAATTTCCACTATTCTTTTTTTGGTCATGTTTTAAGACATCATGCTCTCCTTTTTCTTTACCATGGTGTAGCTGTGGGCTTTGTAGAGGTTTTCCTTTACCTGAGCTAGATGAAAACCTCACTTGTTTCAGTTTTTCCAGTGAATTTTGTGTGGAGTCTTCTGCTTCTTCCATAAGAGAGTTCTTCTCACCGTCTCCTTCAAAAATAGTTGCAGTAGAAAGACCATTCTTTTTCTGAACATCTAACATCTGACTGACCCGAACTTCTGAGTCAGTGGAGCTTGAGCTTGAGCTGCGCTTCAGAATGCCCCTGGGTGGGGTTCCAATGCCATTGATCCTCTCAGTCTGCTTGGTTGGTTTGGGAACAAGGTCTTCTCTTTGTGATACACAATCTGCTGCTTTGTGAATTAGTTTCCTAGCTTTTGGGACAGGACGCTTAACTAGTTCCTTCTGGGATTCATCAGTAAGTTCTACAGAAGGCTTCTCAGGTTTATCTGTTTCATCATTTTGTAATTTTGATTTAGGTGGGCTGTCTTCTGAGAGTGACCAAATTTCTGTAATACGTAGAAGAGCTCATGAGTTTACATGACATTTCCAGAATAAACAGAAAGATATGACAGTGCAGATCTAAAATGCAGTGATTATGCTGGTTTTTAAAAAACAACTGCAGCAAAAACACAGCCAGTAATTTTACATAGGTGTTGACTTCATTTTTATGTAATAGAAATTTTTAGCAAATTAAAAGCTTGCAGTTATTTCTTATTTTAGAAACATTAACTATTAGATGATACCAAAGAGAGCACACCAAGTGTTTTATGAGCATTATTCCTGCAAGGGACAAATTTTGCAGGGAAGAGGAGTTTTTGAATACACATACACCTCTTCAGTGTCAGAATGTAAACAGTAAACTACAAAAATGGAAACAGGCTATTTCCACAGTCATATGGAACAAGGCAAATGCATAAATAATCTCCTGGCAGGGAGATGAAGTATTTTCTATTCCTTCTATGCAAATCTTTCCTTTTCCTGTTAGCTTGCTTCACAACAGAGACAGGAGAGTAATAGCCACATACGACTCTAAATTACAAAACTTCAAATGCCTGTATTGTGATATATAATCACTCCTCAGCTTGCTTGCAGAAAATACTTATGGAAAGGGAGGATAATAAACAGGACTAAGAAAACAAAGTAGAAAAGTACAGACCAAAGAGAGCTAGGCTGCTTCTGTCAAGCTAATTAGCACCAATGACTGGAAGGTCATAAAGACATCTATGCCAAATTCAAGGAAATTTCACTGTCCTCTTGTCAGCAATTCAGGACAAGCAGCCTTCTTAGATGGAGTGCTTAGTACTGACTAGAAATATGAGTAAAAGAAAGGAACCAAAATCCATTTACTCATGTCTACAACCATTTCCTGAGTATATTCACATGCTTTAGATGAAGTTTGAAATAAGCTAGTTGACAACTCCCTATAGTTAAGGCAAAAAAGGTTTTGATCTCTTTCAGAAAAATGCAATGAATGTAAAAATAATTTCCATATAAACTTATAGGAAATTGACAGCCATCTGCTAAACAAGTACATTTACCCTTCTTTGATAGCTGAGGTACAATGGCTGGTGTGTCTTCTGATTCCCCATTGTTGAAGTTATCATCTGATGCAATGGAATTAAATGGATTTCTCCTTTGCTAAAAAGGAACAAACATTACTGTTGCAGTCAAATTCTTATATCACAATATAGGAACAAGTGCAGTGATTTCCTCTTCCCCACTAATCTATCAGCAAAGAGTCTGAAGGCATACCTCTTAAATTGGACACAACAAAAACCTAAACAATATGAACAAGAAACAATCAGAAATGCCAGTGATAACCTCATCTTATTCTCTTGAAGTCACCAACAGAGATAAGCCACCACTTAAAGACATTTAAAAATTCCAAGTTCTTGCAAGTTAAATAATTTTATCTCTAATTCTGTGATATTAGAACAGAGCAGGTCAAACGCTTTCAGTAATTGAGCAGATTGAAAATAATGTCAAGGAAAAACAGCCACCCATTATAGGTGTAGCAGCGCCTTAGTGCTGAACCTTGAGTGGCTTTTACTACCTCCCTCCAAAACAAAAAAAAAGTCTTTTTTTTTTTCAAATTATTATCTTTCCTCCTCAAACTTTACTTATGTTTACCACTGAAGCAGATAGCTTCCACCATATTCAGTATCAGTCATACCCTTACTGACGAGACTGCTGCCTTCACAGGTCTTTCCTCTGGTTTGTTGAACACAGGGGTTACTTCTTTTGAACTGTAAAGGAAAATTATATAACAAGTTCAGCAAACAGGACGTTACTTTAAGCCTTTTTGAAAAAGCAAAACAGAGATTCACTTATACATACTCAAACATAAACACTTGGCACCTGAATTTCTCTATTTAGTCTGTTTTCATCAGATTTAGAAGAAAAGCTTCTCATTCCTTTAGTAAAGGGGATACTCCTGCTGCTTTGATTCCTTGCAAAAATATATTTACTTGTTAAAGAATTCAAAACAACTTCTACTTGGCATGACAGAAACCATATTTTTGATACATTTTAGATGTCTGAGCAAGCTTTATAAAAATGAACATAAATATATATTTTATATTCACATTTTATATTTATATTTAAATACAGTAAATATAGCTACTATCCAAACAATATCAATGTTGCTATCACCATCCTTGTCCTACATTTGTTCTTCTTGGACTGAAATCAAAGTGGAGGAAAGTGTCAAAATCTGATTTAAAAACAGACTTTTGCAAAGTGTCATAGTCAGGAAAAACAGAGGAACACCATAACCACTACAGTAAAGATGTGACACATTTCAGATGACAACACATTCCCTCAGAACAGTCTATAAGCTATTCTTTCAATTGATATGTAAATTTTTTGATTGATAGCATCAATCAAGTGAAGTAAGTTATTACTTGTGATAATAAGTATAGCCCAGATATGGAGAAATTAAAATAGCCAGAAGAGACAGCTTCCATATTATCTCAAGAAATATTTAATCTACTTGCAGAATGATGCAAGGGGTTTTTTTCCACAAATGGATTTTACTATTTGAGTTTACCTAAACATGTCAGATATGAAAGAGTATTTGGTTTTTGAAGATGGAAGTTAGACACAGATTTTAATATGGTCTTCTCATAACAACAAAACATTCAGTATCCTAATTTTATATGGAAAACACTGACATTAACCAAGATATACACTTATGATTTTGGGGTGGGGGAACAGTATGAAGCAGAAAAAAATTATATTTCCAGATAGGAAATATAGCTCATGCTAGGAAATACTACTATGGTTTTTCCAATATAGATGTACAAAGAGATACCAAAACAGAATATTTCTTTGGTCAATGATCTTTGTTATGTGTGAAGAGGCTTAAGGATGGTAAGTAGAAGAGTCGCAAGGTGTCTCAGGACAGAAACAGCCTCCACATCTCATCAAGTTCCACATTCATCTCCTTGCATTGACACATATCTCTCCAGTCTGATAATTGGTACCAGTCTGCCCTCCTGAAGGGAGGACAACTTTCCCATCTTCTCCAGGATGCACAGTTAAGCTCAGAGTTCAGGGGGAAAAACCCCCAACACTCTGATAGCTACCCTTGAAAGTCTATTTGCTTCTGGACTGCTAAGTGTGTATGAGCAGTGGCATCACTTACATTTTGCAGAAGGAAAAACACAATTATGGAGAAGATAAAATTACCCCAGTGAGCAGTATGGATGTAAGGCTAGCAAAAAAAACCCAAACAAACAAACAAACAAGCAAAAAAACCCAGTTGCAACCTGAACTATAAACTTCTATACTACTTCCTTGCTTTTTTCAACACTGACTTCAAGAAATATATCACCATGCATAGTGATAGAGGGTTAAGGTATGAGTTGATCTTGTAACGGAATCTATCCCAGGGGTGAAAAATTACTGTTCTTATGTTTTTGTAAGACAGTAACCTCTGCACCCTCTTATATGCATGCACCAGATCATTAATAGATCGCTATTGTTCTATTATTTGCTGATCCCAAGTAAGAAAAAAAATTCTGGTTCTCAGAGCTAAATGTTGCAATTTCTAGTTTCTTTTCCAAAATATCCTTTCACATTACGGTTTTTAATCTTAGTTCCAATATATTTTGTAAGTGTGCAAATAGGCATACATATTAAAGAAACTACAGAAAATTGAGTTTGTGTTCTTGCTTTTATAAAGCACTTGTGGTTTTGTTTTTAAGACCACCACACCCATATGCTCTGGCATTTTGTGTCTTCTCTGCACCATCTACTACTCAACAGGACAATCAGGATTTTTGTTTTTAGGTCTAGGTCCCAAATACTTCAACCCCTCACTAATTTTAAGCAAGGAAAATACTGTTAAGCACCCTGGGCTGCAAGAAACTGGTACGACATTCTTCAATGCAGTTTTTATAGGTGGAGAGGTAACTTTGTGTGTGTGTTCAATGAAACATAATCTCACAATCTTTAATGCAATGCTTCCTTGGACTTACCAGAGAATAATTAAAGATTATGAACTTGGCATTACATGCTGAAAACCCTGGTTTAAATAAAGCAAAGCAGAAAAAAAACAACAGCCAGGATCCCATAACTAAGTTTTACAACAAAGGGTCTGAAAATAAGTTTACCCACAACTCATATAGATAAGAAAACTGAACAAACAGTTCCCAGATATATTGCATTCACAAGGCTAATCTAAAAGTGTATAAGGCCAAACTGATAGAATAAAAACTATTTTTAAAATTCTGCACTTCAACTTGGAAAAATGATGTGCCGAGAACAACAACGACGGCCCAAGTCCCCTACAGACTGAGGCAACAAGGCAAAGGCAGGAGCAAAGCTAGAGAGAGGGGTTACTGATTTGCAGGCATTGTCAATACATGGATTTTAAAAGTCAAGGCTTTTGTACAAGTTTTCCACTTGATGAACTCCAGGACCCCCACTTGCCACCTGTTCAATGTTGATCAAGAACACTTTGTAGCTTAGGGAAGAAAAATGACCTACAAATCTTAATTTGAAAGACAACCCTCCTTTGTTGAGATTCAGCATATAGACAGATGGCATCATTGGACAGAGGTCATATTGACAGTGTGACTCACCTTTGAAAAATCATTCTATTCAAGGTTACACCTTCAAAGACACTTCACATACCTAGCCTGTAAAGGCTCTGGTATGCAAGAAAATTATCACAATGATATAACACTCAAGAAAGAAATAATTTATAGCTTCATTATGGACTTTAGATATTTGGGGTGTGGGGATAAAGGTCACTGCTAATTTTAAGAATATTGTTGCTCCACCTAATATAGCAGCATCCTGATTCAATAATAATTGAACTGGCCCCAGGGTTGGATTTTATCCTTATCAGTTTACAAATAGATCTACAAGAACTGAACTTTCTCTACACTCAATAAGAATTGTTTTCCTTTAAGAACATGATCCAGAACAAAAGTACTCCAAGTAATTTGTTACCACATAGCTTCTGGATCCAATCCTCAGGTTAGCAGCTGTGCAGTTTATGCAAAGGCTGCAAGTCAGTGCTGGCCTGAGGCACACTTAGAGAAAGAAGAGGAAGGGGAAAAAAAATACAAACAGAAAAACCCCATAAATCTCACAACACCCACAAACTTATTCTTAAAGCAGCACTTTAAAATGCTTTAAAAGTCCAAGTGCTTGAACCATGGGTAGCATTTGGACACTGTAAGCCATGAATTGCCTTTCATGCAATCCCAAATTCATCATTCTGCTTCATCCTCTCAGCTGTGTTAAGACTATTGCATTGCTTTAGTACCATTGTGTTTCTTTCTGCCATTAGAGACAGGCCCACAGTTATGCCAGGCCAGTCTCTTTCAAATTCCAGTATCAAGAGAACAGAAAGGGAGAGTTTTTTATAAGCATATGGTGCCTCCTGCAATTTCTCACATGCAGTGTTGTGTACACTAACCCCAGTCATAGTGAATTAAGTCGACACTGAAATCATAAGCAATGAATTTCACAGTCCTGCCATGTTGGCTTGCTGTAGGTTTTGACATTTTAGAAATAAATGATCTGAGGCATTTAATCAAGTTATTTATGCAAAGTCAGTGTAAGTAAGCACCCAGCCCACATATGATAGATCACTTCCTAAGGTCCGTTTCCAACTGCCTCATAAATCACTGGACTGTGTGAGTTTGCTTTAGAGAGAAGATCTTGAGCTATTGAGAAAAGTACAAGTACACATGAACAAGGCATGGAAGCTGATCAACTTCTGGTACAATTTGGAGGCAGGAGAGAGTCCTGGAAAATAATTACCAAGCTTTGCATGGCTGTGATCTGAAATAAGTCATCAAATCACTTCAAGTTGAAGACCACTATCAAGTTGGTCACACTTAAAAAAAATTGTCTACATATTCTTAAACCTTGCTATGTTATGTATTTTTGAAGAGGCTGCCCTGGTATATTATAAAATCTGTTTTACTTTATCAATCACTCACTTTTGGAGAGTTGTAATTATAAGAATAGCATTATAAGGCTATACTTCTTTAAAAGAATCACCATCTTTGCCTGATGTACAAGATTCTAAAAGATATATTCAACAGCAACATGTCTTCTGGTGATCTTAAATAAATAAATTCATAGCAATCCCCTGAAAGTAAAATCCACCTGTAAAAAAACCTACATTTAGTAACAACTAACAGTAAGCACATCAGTTAACTTGAGTTGGGAGGGGAACAGAGCTCTGTCTTGTGATAAGCAACCTTTATCATCCTTTTTGGACAACTTCATTTTTGGAGAGTCTATAAAAAGCAGTTAATTTGACCTTTTTCAGCACAGTATCAGATGTGGTCAAAGCAAACACTTCTGTGTCCACTGATAGTGATAAAATATAAGAAAGACAGTAACACAAGCCAGAGTTGTTAAGACTCACACCAACCTTTGCTGCCATTCACCATGAATGTGTGTGCCCAGACTGCAGACCACGAAAGTGAAAGGTTCAATTGCTACTAGGTATTGTATAAATGCATAGTAGGAGAAGCCTTACTGCAAAGAAAAAACAGATGATGTACAGAGAAAGACTTAGAAGACAGACAAGAAAGTGACAGGTTACAGAGCAGATCAATGGCACAACCAGAAGTAAAACAGTTCCCCTAAGAAGTAACACTGGCTCTTACCTCCCTCTGTTCATTATAAGCACAAACAGTGGTTATATGGGTTACACCCTGGTTCTTGTTTCCTCAGTCTGCTGAAGAATCTGGCCACTTAAGGATATTCCACTTTTACCTGCTATGACTCCAGCTGTTTCAGCTGTTTCCTTCTCAAATATAGGCTTTTTGGAAGTTTTTAACACAGCCAGTTAATTAGGTATTTTAATGTAAGTATTTTAAAAAGAAGACATGTCTGTTTCAGAAATCAACTCAGGATATTTCAAAGCAAAACAAAGCTGTTTGGGATTTTAACAGATTTGAGATAAAGTGATTTAATATGAAATCCTTTTTAGTTTAGAAACTACTCATCATCCAGCCCTCCTGACAACTGTAGTAATTCAGGCACTGACTGCAGGGGACTGATTATGGCCAGCCATTCTAACTAGAAAATCCACATCTCACTGCAAGGAACGAAAATAAATTGTGACCTGAAAGCATATGTGGGACCATTCTATGCTTGATTGTCAACTTTTTCTGAGAAAGGCAAGATTGAAGATTGTTGATTGTTCTGTATTCAAATGCAGAACAATACATGACTGTGTGCCTGTCACATGCACAGATTTCTTGTACAATTCTTAGGGAACATTTGGTGACCTTTGAAATAGGAGATAAGCACAATATTTTGGGTGGAACTTACAGTTCCCAAGTTTCACTAGTCCATATATATGTATTCTAAGTGTGATAAACAGACAGCTTACCTCAAACTAGTTTTGTGTTGTTCTTCTTCTTGATGTTCCACAATGCCATGTAGATCGGAGGGCACGAAGACTTCTTTATTAACATTGTTCACCCAGCTGATCTTTGCTTTGCTCCTTTTGTTTTCACCCACTTCAGCTAAAACATGAAGCAAGAATATTGCTCTTTTCCTGTTCATGCAGGATTACTTAAGAACGAACTACAAGTATTTGCATTTAGGCCTACACTATACTTAAATTGTTTCCAGAAGTAGATCTGGTGCCTTCTAAAGATGTCAAATACTGTTCTGAATACTTCATTCTACTACACCAGATATACCTGGTTTAAACCTTAAAGTGATCCTAAATGGAAGAGTTTTCTACAAGAACCCTGGTAAAGACTGATCCTGCACTTCCTGCATTTAGACAAATACTGAAATTTCATCCTCAGTGTCCTGAGGAAGCAAAAATGATTAAATCATGGGAAACTGAAAATATGTTGAAATCCAGTCAATTATTCCCTTCCTAAGCAGTAAACTGGGAGTTGGTCATAACTCACTTAGGCAGGTGGCTAATCCTTTATGGACAGAATTACCACAAGATGTTAAAAAGGTAATATAAAAAACCCAAACAAACAAAAAGCCCCACCTCACTCAGCAAATGCAAACACATTTGCATTTCTTTTCAGGGTGGGACAAAATCCTATTCTGATAATCCCTTTCAGAGCAAAAACATTCCATTATTTCCTCTAATGCTTTTTCCACTTCACCTACAGTTTAGAAGTGAAGAATTTCTTAGTGTGCAAAAATAAGCAAGATTTTTATTATTTTTGCTATCTGTAACTGCAAGGAAAAATATCTTGCCATCTCATGAGTCATTGAAACCAAGCAATTGTACATAGTTCTGAATGTACCAACATGTCCCTTTGTTTAAGTAACAAGATTGGGATTAATTAACTTTCCTTTAAGATGGTGTGACTTTTAGTACTTTCCTTTACAGTACAAGTTACTGTGAAATTTAGCTAGAATTTTACAACTGATTTTCATAACCTTCAAACACAAAACTAGCCAAAATGACAAACACACCACACTAACCACCTATGATGTGTTTTTCTGCATTATTTTCTGTTTCGGGCCTTTTCTTTTTGACTTAAGACTCAAAGCAGTAACCTCAAACTGACTAAACTGACATTATTCAAAATCATTTCTGAAAATATAGAAATTGAGAAGGTGCAATTTTGCAGGGTTAGACAGAGGAAAACAAGGCTAACTTGTAGCCACAAAACCCATAGAAAGCAACAAACTGTAGCCCAGTTACAGTATGGAAGGAGGTACCTTACTTGCTTCACTAGCACATAGGAAAATCCCTTGACAGAACTAAAAAACCCTAAATATTGAAAACATCTGTACAATCTGGTAAGAATAATGTAAGTCTTGCCCTTCTAAATCAAAAGGACTAAGTTGAACTTGAGGAGGTTAAAAGGGGATGCACACCAGTTTCCCTAAGAAAAAAAAAAAATCACTTTCCATACCAAGAATGATAAAATAGACCAGGACACTTTAGATTAAAAGTCAGATGCTAAGAGATTTATAATGGGAGTCTATAAAATCCTGGATATTATATAATATGTTTTTTGTGAATACAGATTGACTGGTCACTCCCTCCTTCCAAGGGATAAAGTTAATGGTGACCAGGGCACCCACCATGGCATGGGGATTCTGGGTGCACGTAAAGTTCACCTGGACACAGGATGCCAGTTACAGCTGCCAGAGCTTTCAGCACATATATTTCAGTTAGTTCTAACCACTATCTCTAGCTGGTGATGCCTGCCATTAAGCCTCAAGAGTCTCAAACCAAGCTCCAAAATCTTGGAAATTCACGTTAAAGAGCAATTTCCTCCATCTTGGATTCTTTCCATATTTCTAAATAACTCACAGGGCCTCAGAAATGGAAATGAGAATGGGTCCAGGAGTGCAGAGAGCTTTGAATCCTACACACAAACACAAGCCTGTCCCTTCTGTCAGCAGTCACCGCTCTTTAATATATAGCACTGTGGGAGAGGAAAGCTTACACTGTAAATTACATGAGAAGTCTTTTTTGCATCACTTTCCACTTGTAGAGACACCAGTATTCTTGTATTTCACAGACAACATTGTCTGAGGTTAGCAAAGTAAGAGCCAGCCTTTCCAAAACAAAGCACTAACCAGATGCTTACCAATGGTGGCAGGTTTCCTGCGCATGGAAGCTCTGATAATATCTGCTCCATGGATCTTGTCCCTGTGCCTCTTCGACTTGGCCTCATAAAACCACTGCCCACTCATATTCTTTAGCTGAACATGGTCTTTGACTTTTTCTGGTAAATGCCTGAGGAAGAGAAAAAAATGAATAAATGAGATATAAACATATTTCATATACTTACCTATGTGAACAGAAAAAGGAGTCAGATTTTTTTGCTTGCTTGTTTTTTTGTTTTGAGGAGCAGGGTTGTGTTTTGTTTGTTGATTTTTTTTAACAGTCTCCACATGTTATTTCCATCTTCTCACCCTTTATACCCCTTATTTAATTATGAAGAATCACAATGAGCTAGCCTCATTACTTCAACCTATGCTCTGAGAGTAATTCTTTAAGAAAAAAAAAGCTTTGCTATGGTAAACACTCAAGCACTAGAGAAGTCTCCAGTAACTGCTGATCTTGACTTCCTGCCTTCAAAGGCCAGTTTTCCAAGATTAAAATTGAGGTGAGCTAGTAGAACAGCATAAAAAGTCTCTAAAAAAATTAAGAGCATGGTTCTTTTGGGGCTCAGAAGACGCCTCTTCAGGAGTTTTTTTGGCACTGCTTTTACACACAGACAGACACACTCCAAATGTGTACTGGAAGCACGGTGCCCTTTTTTCCATAAATTACAAAAAAATCTTTGTAACTCATTGTATTCATATAAAGAAAAACATCATCATATGGAAGAAACAACAAAATAAGTTTGTGCCATTTATTTTATTCATCTACATATAATCATCACGTGAACTGTAGCCATTTTAAAAACCGGGGGAGAAATTTCTAATAATTTGTTTTCAGGCTTCAGGGTTTTCCTGCTTTTATGAGGCACGCTTTAACAGAATAAGTAGTTGCTCTGGGGAATTTGAGAGGTGTTTTTTTTCCCCCTTGTTAGGCATGTAACATATTAGGCATATGCTTACACATGGCCTGGAGACTAACCTGCAGATCAGGGAAGTTACCACACAGATTTAAAGAGCACTTAAAGAAAAGTCAAATCATGCTTCATCTTCCTTCTCCATTTATGCCCTTTCCTTCAGCAAAATAAGCTAACAACAGAGCCCAAGGGAGAAATCAAATCACACCCATTTACTGAGACTTGAAGGCTAAGCATAGTCCACACTGCCATGGAATGGTGCTTTCACAGGCCTGATGGACAATCATGAATGGGTTGGGTTGGGAGGGACCTTTAAAGATCATCTAGCCCAACCCCAAGGAAGTTCACCAGAGTATGACATTTCTCATGGCTTTAAGGGATAGATAGATCTTCTGGTACAACCAATTAACTTTGATGACAGCCCATCATCATAGGTTGCAGGTAGTCTATCCACAGCAGAGAAAGGACACTGAGCTAGTCCCAGCCCTCACACTTAGATAGACCATTCTCATCTGTCAATCAACTTCTATTCCATCTTTGTATGGCCAGATATGAAAAGCCTTATTTGAATGCATCAGCTATGTTAGAATTTGAATACTTTAAACTTCATTTTGAAAGTACTGTCAAAAACCGGTCCCTCCTAAGGTCTGCCTCAAATCTACTACATACAGTTTAGGCTGCCAGATGTTGAGGTCACCACTGGTATTTTTACCTCCAAGATTCAACAGTACATAGTATTACTGGGTCATTTAAAACTTCTCCCTCCCTCTGCGCTTCTCTAAGGGCCAAAATATGTACCTTTCCTAAGCGGGTGTCCCAAGTTGAAGCAGGAACACAGCAGTAGCTTCCGTTTGTCCTCCAGCAAATACATTACTTGGTTTATAAATGCAGCCAGCAGGAAAAATGGAAATGTAGAACACACAATTTTTTTACACAGATGACTGTTTCTCCCTTTCACCTGCTTTCACATGTGTTATTTGTCTCCTCAGAAGTGATGGCCCTTAGGGCTAGGGACTGGCTTTTCAGCTGTTTGTACTGCCTGCAGGGCAGCAGAGCTCTGACTGCAGCAAGTGCTCTGGGACAGTATGACACCATATGCCAAGGGAGGTTCTCCAGCGGAGGGTACTGAGTCACAGGACAGGTATTCAGTGTCCTCACCCTGTTTGAGTCAATCCTTTCAGCCCAGACACTGCTCACTCCTCTCCCCTTGGTATTCAGCCACTGAAACTGGGGTGTGGCTGGAAATCTTTACAAGTCAGCTGAGAGCAGAGGAAGCTCAGCTAGGCTGTGGAAGGGGCAGGATCCCAGGTCTCTCAGCTGTTGCAGCCTGCTTCCCTGCCTGCAGGACTCTCAGATCTGTAACCAGTTAACCAGACAGAGACTTGGAGTTCTCACAGTTCCAAACTCAATAAATGTCACCTGGCCAATGCAGCTCCCATTTTGTCTGGAAGTGAAACTCAAGCACCCTGCTACCACCTCTGCTTGCTGCCTGTGAGAGTTAGTGTAACTTAACTCAGCCAGCTCAACAGGCCTTCTAGATTTTAGGAATTAATTAATAATGCTTGCTAACAAAGGTATAAGTATGCTCTCAACCTACATAGCACTTCCTTTACAAATGACCTGCCTGCTTGGTAGGGTTTGTATGGTGAGAACTGACAGATGCTCTCAGCAGCTGACTTACAACAGACTTTTACTATCTCACCTTGAAGCTTGGCTTACTCACCTTTTCAAGAGATGTGTTTAGCCTGTAAGTCCTTTTTTTTTTTTTTTTTTTTTTTAATAACTAAGAGCAACATTAAAGCTATTTCCAGGCATTCTTCAGCCACAAATAAACATATTTCCATTATCAGAAAGACAATTAGTTCAAGGTCTTTTTTTTTTTTTTTTTTGCAACAAATGGGAATTTTTACAATGTTACTTAAATTCTCAAGATTTGCTAGGGGGAGGTCTTAGCAGGAACACCAAACTGCCTGCACTCTGGGGGCCTTTTTGACTGCTAGGATTTAGACATAGATTGAGGTTTACCTTGAAAGGAACTGTGGAGAATCAGACTGCAGCCACGGTTTTCCACAGCTATGTCAGCCTCTCAGCAAACCACAACGGCACTAGAAGCCAACAATTGATTCTATGCCAGCTCCCCAGTTAACAAAGAGGCTGACCAAGTGGCCATTAAATTTCCTCTTGGTGATCAAAGAACTAGTAGACATCCAGATTAAGAATCAGATTGCAGGCTCAGTTGCCAAGTTTGCAATTAGGAGAAAATGCAGCATGAGCTTTATGTATGATGCAAATATGTATTCTGGAGTCCTTCTGTGCTCTGATAAAATGCCAGTTAGCTTATGCTGCAGTTTTTCAAGGGGAAACAGCCTAAAGTTATAATGAATCTAGTGCCCATTTCTCCTATAAGAACTTTAAACTCAAGGAAGTAAAGGTACACAGCTAAAAGGAAATTCAAATGAGGATTTTGGACTGAATAAGACTGAGTTCTCATTATTTAATATGATGTTTCCACTATGCCAAGGTGAAACATGTTTTGTGGCAAGATGGAAAATTTGTCATCTCCCCTAGGGCAGCAAGTACATGCAGATTGCACTGAACAGGAATACAAACCAACTGTCCACCACTCTGCAGGCAAACAAATCTATGCATGGATTAATTGGGTTGTTCTTCTCCACCCCGGAACATCTGATAATGGGCCAGATCACATGGTATCACTGTAAGGCAGGAAATCTGCTCTGATATTATCAGTCCCTGTCAACCTTCTTATCACCAAACCCAGAATGGTTTATCCTATACGTTGTAGGCTACTGTAATAGGTCATTGCATGAGTAAAGAGGTAACAACTCATTCCTGGTTTTGAAAAAAGAGTATCTAGCAATGCATACCTGTATCTAAAAGTTTTCATCTCCACCTCCTCAGTGTCTCAATTCCCTCCCCTGCACCTGCCTTATTCATAGTCTACATTACAAGTCATCATAGAATTTTCAAGATGTGACTACTGACACCTTAATACCTTATTTGATTGCCTTATATCCCAATTGAGAGCTTAAGCTGAGTTTTTCAGAGAAAAGAATCTGTGTGGTGCCAGCATATTCTGGGACTCCTCACAGAATGAAGGTCTGTGTTTGTCTCAAAGGCAGATTCATTATTGTCCCACACACCCTAATATGAATATATGGAAAAAGCATCCTAGAGTCCAATAGCAAAATACAGCCCTTAAAAAATCTGATATTATCACACCTTCTCTACAAATTAACTTCCAAAACCTTCCTTCAGCAAATGAAATACCAAATAAGTGGTATAAGTGGCAGATTTCTGACAGTTAGAAGTAGCTGGATACCTGAAAAAGCAAGTCGATTTTGTTTGTAGTAATGCATGTTCTTCCATTTTATGCTTATTCAGAAATCTCTGTGTAATAAGTCTACTAACAATACCCTGATGAATAAATCTCAGGTATCATCTTGCTTCTGGGTCCTTGGAGAACTCTCCAGGGTCTAGTCAGCACAAGTCTTGATGACAAGACAAAGATTTGACATTCTCTCTCAAGTCAGAGGGAAGACAGCCACATCCAAGCCTGGAGCATCAGAGTGTATGAATGAGTTACATGCTCAGAGGGGTGAGAAGTCAACTGATTTTGGAGAGAAAGAAGAGAAAATACGAAGCTGCTGTCCACTGAAATATGGTATCCCTCAGAATCTGGAACCAAAACTATGATCCTGTGACAAGACACCTTTGGTGTCAGAGCCTGCCTGCACAGCAGCACGGGACAGTTTGAACAAGGGGTGGCAAGGTTGTTAGAAAATATGTAACTGGCAGGTTCTGCCCACACATGCCCCCAGCCCTTCACAGGCTTTAAAAGCAGGCATATAAAGCATAAACCCAGCCCCACCAAATGACACATACAAGCAAATAAGTGAGCAGAAGAGCCTGTATCATAGCTTCCTGCACACTATCAGCAAGGACATCTTTTCCTGCTGTGCGAAAGAAAAGGTTGCATTTAGGATTTCAGGTGAACTATAAATCAAGACTAATCTAATCTAAAGACAAAGTTTGGAGCTTAATAATACAACAGAGTGTCAGGTACAAACATGTGATAAGTCTTACCAAGTAAGTTTTTTTTAACTGTAGGGAAAATCTTGCCTAGAGAGGGAATACTCAAAATACAGGTTAAAAATTGTTATTAGTATCCACTTTTTCCTTTCAGTACATTCTTCTACCACACAGAGTAAGTCCCATCTTCCCTGCTTCATAGCAGTCCCAAACAGTCATCATCCTGTCAAACAATTTATCTCCTACTAGTAGACAAAGTAGCAATCAATATTGGGAAGAAAAGGTATCAGCTCATTTCTCAGTGTAGTCCAGTGTAGCTGTATCTCTTACCAGGACCAATAAGTAAGGTCTCTTCTTTAAGCCCATTCATCTCATGTGTTCGAGTTGAAAACAGTCCTGGTTTTCTTTCTGGCATTTTACAAGGTGGGCTGGGACCATCCTCCCCACCTTTGTTCTTATGTCAGTTGGCTTTGTTAAGAAGGATAAATAATGACATCAACATTCTGCTAGAGAATAAAATTGACATACTTCCTGAATAGTCAGTGTATTTGGAAAACCATATGTGGTGCTAAGCAGTGTCCATAACAGGGAATTCTTCCAGAAGACATGAGTTTATCCTTTTCTGCCACAACAGGTCACCAAGAACCTCCTCGCCTCTGTTAAGCACACTCTCAAAACAGTTTCATGTAACAAAAAAAAAATTATGACGATTTTAAGTATGTATTCTGATGTCAGTTATTTTCACATTACAGTACTAAGCTTGGTTTCCCCAATGCCAGCATTAACCTCGGCATGATACCTTCAGTATGTCCCACCCCACTAAAGAGCCTTCCTTCTGACAGTCAAAAAATATAAGGAAAACTGTCTTGAAAAGTATCTGGAGAGGATATCTGTTAGAACTAGCCAGTCAAAGTAACATTCACAATAGGCTTTCAACAGGCACACACTCAGAAGAATCAGACCCCTGAAGCTTTCTTTCTTTTTGCAATGCCACACCCATTAATGACTCAAAGGGGTTTGGCACACAGCAGTCCCCACCCACCACACAAACATCTCCACATCAGAACTTCCCCTATCATTAGCCTCCTTCAGTTTACTCGAGCAAACAGTCGCAAGCACAGCCCACAAGAGCGCTGCTGGAGGTTCTGCTGGGAAGGGCTGATCGCCACAGCAGGGAACCCTGTCACAAAGGTGACCACAACAGCTTTCTGCCTTAGACACACTGGTGCCTGGGGCCAGCTACTCAAACCACAGAAGAGTCACCCAATCACACTCCACGCTTCACAAAGATATTTCTGCTCATTGTCTCCAGAAAGGGCTCAAAGTTAAGTTAGTTCTGAACTATGATCTGTAAAAGGAGTTAGGGGTTATGCTGAAGCTACTGCCAGGACATGCAGTTATGTACGTAGCTCGCACATTTGTTCAATGCTGGAACAGGACATAGAGATTGCTGAACAGGAATGATGACAACAAAACCAAAATAATTAAGTCAGTAATGTGCTGAAAAACAGCTGCTAGTCTTGACAGGCTGTCACTTGACTCTTGTTTTATGCCTTTGCCCATCCCCAGCAAGACTGCTATTGAGTGACCTGCTGCTGCTCCCAGGGTTAAGGAAGTGAAGAGAGGCATCTTCTTGCACTAGGAACAAAAAAGCATACAATGTCACCCCTCTTGTCACCTGAGATTTCTTCTTCACCCTTTTGCCAATGAGAACATCAATATCCTCCTTCCTTTGAGACAAACCTCAGCAGAGGTGAAGGAGGAAGCAGGTGTTGTTGCCAAAGCAGTGCTGTACCTAAAAGTAATCATGCTGATCCAGACCAACAGAAAAGGAGCCACAAGATGGGGAAACACCTATTACAGCCCTGAACAAACCAGGAATTAAAGCAGACTGCCTTAAGGAGGCTGCATGGGCCAGCCTAACCAGAGTAGTTTTATTAGATTAGCAATAGTAGGAACTGTTAGCAGAGAAGAGACTGTATCAGGTGATTTGTAAAATTCCACTAGGAAGTGGCTCAAAGAGGATTTTGTTACCAATTTGTCCACACTCCAAGAACATGGCACAGACTATTAGAACACCCTTCAAACCTCAGAATTTCTTCTGGAGAGGAAAAAACATCACATTGAAAGACTTCCATTATATACACATATAAATAACACGTTGTCTGATGTTTGTACCACGACAGTTGATCCCAGCTCTTGGAATCTTCCAGCTGCACAAGGCTCAGAATACAAACTAAAATACTGCATCTCCTTGGCAGGAGATATAATTCAAGTAGTGTTTTAATATATAAGATATTAAAAGTAAGCTCCATGTGCCACAATTAAGCAGAAAAATCCATTACAAATGTAAGCTTTCAGCTTCTCAGGAGTTATAATATTTAGAAAACAGGAGAGACTTTTTATTGTAGCAGCAAATGTGCTGATTACAGGCTGCTACAATCTGCAGTCTCTTGCATTTTCCACCACACCCTCTTGAACTAGAATTATAAAAGGCAAAAGTAAAGCTACAGGGACAAAAATACTTGCTGACAGTCCTTTCAGACCACTACTGAGAGTGGTTGTTTAGAATTTCTGTTCCAAGAAGGGTTGCTTTCCCTAGCTGCTGTTTTCAAACTTTCATCTACAATTACTTACCCTGAATGCTTTCAGGCCTGGCACTGATGTAACATTCCAAGACTAAAAACAGTGGGTTTTTTACCTTCAGTAAATAAAATGCCTATTCTGTTACAAAAAAAGTCAGTTTACTGCTTTCTGAAGCAGAAGACAAAACTGTGTGGTGAAAATATTTACTTAGGCTGCATTAAGATGGGGGCAGGAACTTGGAACAGTGCCTGTAATGATTTTAGTTTCAGCAAAGCAAATGCTTTGAGAGGAAAAGTCTTTTTAACAAGGAGAAGCTACTGGTCTAAACTTTGTTGCTCTTAAAGATGCAAGTAGAGTAGCTCAACAAAATGCTGTCCACATGCTGATCAAAAAACCTCCTAGCTGCACAAGCATACTCAGCAAAAGGAATGTTGCTCTTAGGGCAAGAGGCAGGCTGCCTTTTCCTTTGCAGGATATAGGGTATGCCTACACCAAGGACATTCATCAAAAAATCTTTCTCAGTAGCAAAGAAACATCAGAGATGCATCATGGCTGAAATAATTTCCAGACATTTAAATTGGAAATACATTATTTCATGAGGAACATCACAATGAGAAGGAAACTTAGAGAAGATTACCAAATCAGTGAGAGAAAATCTTGCCTTCACTGAGGCCTGTAAAAATTTGTTTCTGTTACAGCATTTGGAGTTTTCAGCACCTCAGGCTCCATTTTTCATTGTTTGTCCATATATTTTGTGTACCTTGCTTGTAATGGATAATTTTCTTCACGCTGGAAAAAAACCCCAATGCCTAGCAAAATCCTCACTCTTGAGCAGGCAACTATATCTCAGCTGAAGCAACTATCTGACTGCTATTTATACCTGTGTAGGTAGACAGCTTTCTCAGAGCCATCTGAGAAACACTACTTTCCATGCATGCATTTCTAGTCATGGCAGTTACCCTAACAGTAGCTCCAGTAAAGCCTCCCAGCACATAAAACACTCCAGAATAACAACACAGTGCCATCTGTGACACCACAAAGAAGTTAAGGAGCAATTTTCTGTTTTATCCACAGATTGCAAGGACTTTTCTTGGCAGTGGGGCATAGTGTTGGTATTTCTGGACTGCAGCTCCACATATTTTAGGTACAACTTCAGCATTCAGACATATTTGCTGACTGTAATCATATTTTGGGGTGTTGGGGATGCTTGCACTCCTTTTGAGCCAAGTCCCTCACTTACAATTTATTAGTCTAGTCTGCAGTGGTTTTGACACTTGCAAACTGAATCCTCTTCTGAGGAAAGCAAGGCAGATTTGTATCCAGGCAGACGTGTACAGAGTGCTCTTGGCCCCTTAGGGAATTGCAAAGGTCTACAACAATTTTGGCCAGCAATGAATCATTTGTGTGACAGAGGTATTTCATCTAGAGACTATGGTAAATCTAATCCAGAGGAAAAAAATCTTCAAACCACAGATACTGAGAACTATAGGGCCCTCAGCAACAACTTTTTAATCTATTCCTGAGTAACACAGTACAGGAACTGTGTAGGTCCTCCCAGGACACGCAGGGTGCTAGATCCCTTACCTGACTCTCTCTTCTTCAGTTCTTTTAAGCTCTGCATCCCGTTGCAGCACCTTCATTATTGCCTCTTGTTCCTCCTCTGTTAAGAAGCTTAGGTCAATCATCTTGTTCTGTGTGTAGGGCTGGTGAAGTGCCTGGGAAGATCCTGGATCCTGCTGAGGACACTCTTGTAGCCTGCTTTAAAGTTCTAGAAGTCTTTTTCAGCAGTTACAGTCAATGGTTTAAAGAGTCACAAAGGTTGCTTTCTTGCATGTTTCCCTAGATGAGAGACTTCTGGGAAAGTGCTGCATCCCTGCTTGTCATCACAATAATGTCTTCTCAGTTTGTCCTCTCAGCTCTGCTTCCTGGAGTAACACTTCATTGACCCAGCATATCCAGTGTTTGAGAACAAACAAAACATTCCCTAAAAAAGAGGCAAGGAAGAACAAGTTGCAATATCAGGGATCAGGGAAGTAGATTATGTATGCATTTTTAATTAAAAGAAACAAGTTTTTCAGTGTGATTAAATGACTTTATGAAGTTCAAATGGTCACTTCAAGTCAAACCTGTTTTACAGGCCTCTTGAACAAGGTGGCCATGAATATATATTCCTCCCCAATATGACAACTCACACCCTAAAACACAGAAATGAGTGTCATACAATTGGTACACTCGTATTATACATGTATATTTTAAATCACCCTTACAGTTAGCAGAACAATTTGAAGGAAAGGGGATATAACCACCCCCTCCAAAATTAAAAAAAAGAGCACTCATCACGATGATTTTAAGTAAAAGGAAGGGAAAACAGACCAAATCACTGTCCTACAGACCATACAAAATAAATGTGAAATTCTTTATACACGATCATATTGAGTATGTGTAATTACAAGTCATGTGGTAACACCAACCTCACTGCTTTCTACAAGCCAAACTGCATTTACAAGTAGGAATTTGAAATACTGTTTTGTCTCTGTTTAATAAGCCACGATTTCAGAGGACTATCCACTTAGAGATAATACCAACTGTCAAAGACAAAAACCTCTTCTTCAAACAAAACCTCAAAGGAATAAAGAAAGTGGCATGGGGAGGAGTTAGTTGTGTCTGTGGTAGGGTATCTTAGTGCCTCAGGATTACAGAGATGCAGATGTCAAAGCCTGAGAAAAAAGAAATAAATAGCTCAAATTTAATGCTCAGAAGCATGCTTAGTGCCAAACCTGATGAGAGGCAGAAGGGAAGCAGATGTTTTCACTAGACATGTCTCTGGACCAGGCAGCTCCATCACAGCTCTTCAGGGTTGTGGGTGTCTTCCTTTGGCCCCTGCAGACTGACACTGTGATCTGGCTGACAGGATGCTGACCTCACATCGATCTACCGAGCACTACAACCGTGCAATGAGTCACTGCATTTGCTCCCCTGGCCACAGGAGTGCAACCAGGGCATTAAAACAAGATATTGACACTGGCAGGACTCAAAGGGAAACTTCATTCTGAAAATAACAGCATTTCTTTTAGATTTGGTAGGGAGCTGTAGCCACATTACCGATGTGACATCCCCCCAACAACTCCAATGCCCAACCACCTTCTGCACATTTTTGTTTCGTTGCCATATTTTTCTCTATGATCTCATTACGGTTTTGTTGCATGAGGTTAATATGAACCTCATCTCAAAGCATCTCAAACAACCTGCCATCTGTAACTTAATTTGCATTAAGAAAATTATGGGTTTATAATTGGGCAAAAGTGTAAAGGGCTTACTTACAGGATTAACAACAAATATAACAATCCTAATTTTGTTGAGTATCTACAATAGTACTCGTTCTGCTTAGGAACAGGTATGGATATTGGTTTCAACTGTCATGAAACTTTACACACCATCTGACACAGCAAGGAGCATTCACACTGCTAATCCAAAGCCCTGGATGCTGGTTGAATGGCAAGTGCCCAGCCAACAGGCACAGAAGCTCACGTTGCAACTACGAACCCTGGACAGCTGCGAACTGGAATGATCAAAGATTTTGCTTCATTTCTTGACAAATTCAGTCAAGTCTGCAAGAAAGGTGTTGCACAGAATAATATCTTACCACATCTTTGGTCTTTTCTGTTTAAAGAAGACTGAGGGAATGTGTGTTACATTGTCTTATTATGTGAATTTAAAAATCTAAAGGAAATAGTTGGACAGCATTTACAAAACCACCTGCAGACTTCACTGATGTCTCTCGGCACTCAAGCCAATAAAATTAGGGGAAATAGAGCTTGAGTCCTCCCCATGTGCACAACAGTTTGCAAGGGCACAGCCAAACAGGCTGGGAGAGCTCACAGCAAGCAGCACTGCTACTGAACTTCCCAGATACCATCATTCTGTAGAGCAGACTTTTCAGCTAGGGTTGCACCCCCACTTTGTTTTCAATCAGAGGTGAGATTCCAAGATACCACCCACCCTGACAGGCTCTTCACCCACGATTCCGCAGTTCTTCATAAACAAGAAAACCTCTTTCTGTGTGTGTGGTGTGTGGCCAGTCTCATCAGATTGTCTGATACAAGTTACTGCAAGGCTGGCTTTCTGCAAAAGATTGTCAGCACTGATTCCAAACACAGATGGTAAAAACTGCTAGCTTAGAGTAAGAACCTGTTATAAAACTTAAAGTTAATTTTAAAATAAAAAGGGGAAAAAAATCAATATCTTCCCCCTATTCAATTCATACTCTAACACCACGCCAGCCTCAATTATTTAGATTTATTTTGACATTTTCTTCCTCTTTAAAAACCCCTATGCATCTCAGGAACAACTAAGAGGTTTGAACAGTTTGTTTGGTGCCACTGCAAATTCAATGCCAGGGGTTTTCTGTCAGGAAAGTTTTCAGACCTAAGTTTCAAATAAGACTGAAAGATCCTTATCAAACTGATTAAATCATGGAAATTGATACCAATTGATACCACATTGACTGACTTCCAACATAGGGTTCTCATGTGCTAACATTTGTGAGTCATGGCATATATGGCATGATTTTTTCCTTAAACATTAAATTCAGGTAAAACCAAACAAAAAAAATCTTCCCTTTAATGAAAGACTCCCAGTAATAAAAAGGAATGTGAAATTATGTTTTATCCAACTCATGCATGAAAGCTTCTATGTTTTAAGAGCTCTTAAGTTGCTCTTGGTTTCCAAGTGGTTTAGGCCAGGCATTCATCCAAAAACTTTATCTTGTAAAATTTCTCAAAACCTTTCAGGCAGCTGTACACCTCAATTGCTTTAAGTCAGAATACACTTTTTTTCTAAAACAGGAACCACAAAAGGAAGATAACTTTTTCTACAAACTCATTAACCCTACAGAGGGCTCTGCTTACCCCCACACACTGCTTTCCCCCAAATATGAAAGAGGAATGTTAATTTGAATACTGTATTCTGAACACTATGGTGTTCATGTAATGTCTGTACATTAAGAGGTACTACAATAACAGTTTAGGTTTCCAAGTTTTTACTCAGTGTATACCTACAGGATGCAATGAGGGAGGCAAAGAAAAGGTTGGAGTACTTTGCCATGGCTGACATTGAGTTTATCAACAGTCAGAAAACAAAGGCAAAACCCCAGAGTCAGCTGTTCCATTCAAACCAACAAGATCTGCTTTTGCATGCAGAAACCTCAACGTCCTAAATTTACATTGCAAAACTACTTTTCAAGTGCTCCTTGTAGAGTAGACCTAAGCTGCTAAAGCCTTGATCCAGAAGATCTGTCTTGCAGCCAATGCCCTCTAACAAGAGGAAGAAGGTGACAGCCAACCCTACACTTCTGGCTGCTTCACACAGCTCCTTGTGCCAACTCCTTCAGCTGAACAACTCCCCTGCAGGCCTGGCTGATCAGCAACTGCTATCTGCACACATCTTCATCCCAGAAAGCATTCACTTACAAGTAACCTACTGGCTGTTAAAAATAAGAGGGTTTGGATTCATGTGCTTGAAAGCTACATATTTTTCTAACTGTATTTCTCCACTGCTAGAACATACCAGCACTAGCAACTAGGATGAGTTGGAAGTCCACACATAAGGCAACAGGAAGCTGAGGAAGACAGATAAATGCAGCTCTGCACTACAACAATTTGCATGTGCAGAGGAATTCATTCTCAAAAGTAACCAAGTTTGGCCTACACCCATGCTTAGGAAATAATAAACCTTTTTTTTTGCAGCAGGGAAGCCAAGAAGAATAGTAAGAGCAATAAAAGCCTTGGAGAACTGGCCCCTGTGGCCTTGGGAAATGACATTAGGCAGTAACGGTACCTGCGAGCCCCACAAGCTGCAGCTTTGCAGCAACAACAAACAAATCAGTCTCCCGAATAAATTTCGTTCTCCAGTGATATTTAAGCAGTACAGTCACAGGAAACTCAGCACCAGCCTAGGCTTAGAGATAACTTTTCTGTAAATACATGAGGCAAATCCCATGAAGGCAGAACAGCTAATTAAGCTAAACGCCAGGGTTGGCACAAGTACCAATGGTCATGAACATATTTGCTCAGAAGATCAGAGGATTATGGATTTCAGCTTGAGCAGTGGAGAAAGAAAAGCTAATAACTTTGAAGAGGGACTTAAGTCACAATTCACAGGAGTTTTAAAAGCTGTTGCCAGCAATGATCAGGACAAGAATGTAGAACAAGCACAAGAAAGGCTGTTGTCATTTTTAGTCCTAAAGGGGCAGAAAGGAAAAGATCACTCAGTAAGATATGCATATCGTATCAGTAAGATATGCATATCTGCAGCCAATCCAGCTGCTCTTACCAGAGGTGCTATCAGAATACTTTCAAAATTATAATAGCAGAGTATACACACCATATCATATTTCCAACAGTCCCAGAGATTAATTTAGAGAAGTGTGTTTGCCTACATGTATGTTTAGTCAGTGGGAGGTAGAGAAGTTCTTATCGAACTAGTTGTGAAGAATGTTGGTAGAACAAGGACTTTTGCAGAAGTGAGGGATATCTATTTTAAGAGCAATTTCAGTGTTGCCTTATTAATACAGCAATGCTTCCTTTTATTGAAATAATAAGCCTATTTGTTCTCCTGTGCAGTATTCCTTAAAACATGGTTAAGGGAAAGAATAGGACCAGACAACTGCTCCAAACAGTCACAAAGGGGAAAATACTAAAAGTTACACAGAAGCTTTACTCACACCTTCCCCCTGCTCCACAGTATCAAAATAATCCTTGCTGGTTTTGACCTGTAAAATAGTTGCAGTCTCAAGATACTTTCACTGACAGCCTTATATAATGATGTTCAACCAGCTGAAAGAGGAAGAAGTTCAGCTGGAGTAATAAAAGCACTTCAGAAAAATTCTCATTTTCTCCCAGAACATCTGATTTGTTGGTCCACATGACTCTGCCTGTGGTTTAATTTTATTCTTATTTGGTAAGACATTAAGACTTTCACCACTTTGAAGACTATAAAGGCAATTTGCTCTGAAGAAGAGTTAATAACAAAGAGGATAAGAGTTAACAACTTAATATTGGAACAGAAAAGAATAATTTGCTTTGGTTGTGGTGTAATCCCTCTAATCACATATGGCAGCTTGCCATTTCTTTCACAGGGCTTGGATATTGGCAGCATTGCCTAAGAATGTCAATCTCTATACCTGTTCTGGTGTAAAACCATTAGGCCAGAGGTATTAAGAGGATGTGGTCTCTGGAGAAAGAGGCTCATAAACTAAAGAGAAGCCTCAGGAAAACACACCTAAACATTCCTTCTCCCTGTGACCACTGTCAGACTAACTGTACGTGTCATGCCATTTATTTCACATTGCAATAAGTATAAATCTACTAAAAACATATAATTTGAAGGATCTCCAAAATTACAGAAATTCCACCAAGATACTAACATCAACATATTTTGAAATCTAGTTCTATTTCCGTGCACATTGTACCATTTGTACTTGGCTGTGGTTTAATCCCAGTAGGCACACTGCTTGAATTAGTAACAGTTCGTTTGAAAGAACTTCATTCTTCTAGCTAATTCTTTTCATCAAGAATTACAAAACAAAGAATATCTTCTCAGCATAAGGGACTTGAAATATAATATTGAAGTTGACTCAGTCTCATAGATCTCTGAAGGCAGAGCACTGTCAATGGTGTAACAATTATTCTCACCTCCATTTAGACAGCAGAAGTGGGAGGCTCACAGGACTCAAGCTCCCACTGCCGTTTTTTTATTCTTCATGTCGCCATTGGCATTAAACTCAGGGTCCGGCCTTGAGGGACTGTTTTTATATCTTGTTTGAAAATAGATTTAAGCAAAATACTAAAATCTTTAGAGAGATCAGAAGCAAACCAATTACTTGGTGTGAAGCATCTCTTGAGCCTACATATCTGATCCATTTCTGTATATGATGGCTAGCTATTTCTGAATGTTTTCCCAACATAAATACAAGACAGATTCAAATTCTAGCAAGGAAGTTACACAAGAAACAGCCAAAACACTGCACCACCTCTCCCTCCCAAAAAAGATCCCAGCAACAAGCAACCCTGAAACTCATAATGCAACTAACTGATTAATTCCTTACAAAGGTTTTGTTAAGGAGCCATGACCTTCCTTTCATTTCACAGGAAAGGAGTCCTTATTCTCTTCTTCTGGAGACTTGCCATCTTAAACATACTGTTTCAGCATGGAAGATAACAATGAGAATGGGACAACAGGACCTCAATTCCCTTCTCACAAACTTTTATTGCAGAATGGAAAACACACTTGCTATTTCTTGCACTTGAATGTCCTCTATGGGACAGTATATCTATAACCAGGAGCTGACAAACCCCTTTCCTTTCCTTCCATTGCCCCATTCTTCAAAAAAAAAAAAAAGTATTTTAGTTTGGGATTTAGCATTACCTGGATTAGGCTAATGAACACTGCACTGATGCAAGTCAAATAAAAAACATCTATTATGTACTAAGAATTCCTTAAAAAAAAAAAAAAAAAAAAAAGAAAAGAAAAAGAAGAGTTATCAAAAAGGCTGAAGTAGAGGCCTTGACAAGTTTAGATACTGGAGACTGTAGGGGAACTATCTGACCTCTTCCTTCCTTCCTTGCTCTCCAGAAAGCATTAACTACATTTTAGCTAGGATTTTGTCTTATTGTAAGAATTGTACTATTGAAGAATGGAAGTGTGCAAAACAGTGTGACTAATTAACAAATATTTCCTATCAGTGGCTACTGGGAAGTGACACACTTCCTGCACTTTGTTAAGATATTCTTTCTTATGTGAAAACGAACTGAGCTGCAGTTTACAGTCACTGGGTAGTTCTGACTCTTTGCTGGTGCAGACAGTCCAAAAAAGGGCTCAATCAGGGCTAGCAGCACTGATGAGAAGAAGTCTACATTAAAAAGGGCAGACAAGGATTTCATTCAAATACTTAGAGTAATGCTAAATTGAGCTGACAGTAAGACAGTTTGTAGAGCAGTTCCTGTCCTAAACATCAACTGGTCTGAAGAAAGGTTCTGAAGAAATCTTTTCAAAGTTTTATTTCAAAGTCCATGGATGTGACTTCTCAGATTTGTATCTCCTTATGGAAATCCATTAGTCAGTATCTGTTGCATCCCTGTGACTTCGAGAGTTCCGCTCTTACTCCTCATGAGTTGAAGTGATGAGCCAGTTGAGCAAGGACAGCCACCATCACTGACAGACTGATTTTCCTCCACTGCTTTTGTAAAACTGGGAACTGTGGGCTAACAGGTTGCCCCTTCCATGTATCACTTGGATCTTCTCTAAAGCACTGGCAACAGCAAACTGCTCAGGTCACTGTTAGCAGCACATTGCCTCTACAGGAGGGTGCACAGTACAGCTTTGTCATACATATTAAGCATAAAATTGCCTAGTTAAAACAGCAACATTTTACATCACCTTTGCTTTCCCTGACAGAGGCCACCAATCTCAACTTCCCCAGAGCACCTCTGGGGAAAGCGCAACAGAAATTTGGGATCACACAGAACATTGCAAAAGGCACTCCATCATTCTCACACAAATAACTGCATAAGTACCTGTGGGAATCAAAAGAATCCATAACTCACTTGAATCACTCTAATTTGTCACTGCAGCCTCCGTGCTTTTCAGCTACCAGCCTTGTTCTTGTAACTACAGCTCTACTTAATTGATTACTGCTGTGGACAAAGAGCTAGTGAACAGAACAGGCCCTTTGACTGCCCTTTCTCACAGGATGACTGACTAAACACTCACCTTAGACATTCACTCCTGCAAGTTTTGAAGGTTAAAATTACCTACCTAGTAAGTTACATAATCTCAAGGATACTAAGAAAGTTTGTGTCAATTAATCAGGTTCTTGCTACCATAACTAAAGCACACACCTACTTGAAAACAGGGCCTCCTCACGCAATTGCCAGAACAAAACAGGTGCTAGAGGAAAGAAAATATCCTTTAGGAGTCCTGCAGTCACAGAAACTATAAGTAAGTCAAAGAATGAGTTGCAAATAAAGCACTACCTAAAGTTCCCATGTAAGTTAAAAATCAAAAGAGTTAAAAAAGGTTAGCATTGAAAATGGTTTAAAAAAAGGTAGCATGCAGTCTGCACATAGACCAGTCAGAATCAGGTCTCTTCTCAGTCACCAAAATTAACTTAAACTTTGCAATGAAGATTTTATTTCAGAGTTACTGGGTTTTTGTTTACTTGTTTTGTTGTTATCTTTTTTTTAATACATACATTTTAAAAAGCTCACAATAGCTCCCTATTGAGAGGAAAATAACTTGTCCTCCCAACCATGTTTTAACAAGTAGCCCCATAACATGAAAATGTGGTCTGCTATTGGGGTCATTCTGGCTAAGTTGAAACCAGCCAGCAGCAATGTTAGTCTTCCTTAATACTGATATTAAATTGTCAGATTAACAGGATATCAGCCATAAAAATTTCACTCGTGAGATTGTTTGCACTGCTGGGCTGGGCTGTATCATGCAAAATTGTCTTCTCCCTGACTGGTACCAGTTTCCCTGAACACTTATGGCCAGATGTGAGCAGAGAACTCTGACAATGAAAAACGGGGTGTGCTGTGGTGCAAAGAAGATAGAAGGCCATGGCAAGAGCTAAACCAAACTGCTACACATGAGAAGCAGGAAGCAGGGAACAGTTTGTGGAGCAGCCTTCAGTTGCACTGGACGAGGTGAGGTGTCAATTCGCACTGCGTGAAAATGATTTGCCCTACAAATGCTGCTGAATAGCACAGGGATAGGAAGGAAGGAGCAAAAAGCTGTGACAGGAGCTGCTTCTCATACACAGGCAGCTAAATCAGGAGTTTAGAGTTTGTGAGGCTGGGCTTTGGAGTAGCAGGCCTGCCCCTGAACAGGTATTTAGTCTAGCAGGAGTGGCTCATTCTTTAAGAACATAGCTATGCAAGGTGTTAGCTCACTTGCCCAATAGTTCCAGCTACATACCCAGGAAGCAGCCAAATCCAGAGCCCCCGTGACCACTTAACCCAAGAAGATTCAAATGCACACCCCTTCACCAAAATTCACAATAATCTCTGAAGGGTTTGCTTGGTTCTCTCTTGACCCCTCTTAGGCCTAAACAACCAAGGATTAAATCTCACAGAGTCATTATTAAAGTGATGTCACAACCTTGCAGGCAGAAACAGGAAGCCAGGTAAACTTTCTCTCAGTCAGGCCACTATAAAAAAAAAAAAAAAATCAAGGTCTCTCCTAACTTCCCTCCTCATCCAGACAGACCTGCATTCCTGGCTATAGAGCAGTCCAGTTCTATTAGAGCAGAGGGAACAGGAGAGTAACCTGAGGGTATTAATTTTTAATCCAAGTCTCTAAACCTCCAGAGAAGTAATGTAATCACTATAAAGCAAGGTAAAATTAATGATATTTACACTAACATAAGTTATCCCAGGATTACAAAACAAGTTATGTGGGCAGGCCCAGAATAGAAGGTTAAGGGCTTGCTACTTCTGCTTGTTTGACAGATTTCTGCCTGGGACTTAGAGACATACCTTTTGCTTACAGTGCTTCAAGTGCAATTACAGAGGGTTTTTGGACCTCACCCTTAATTTTTCATAACAGATGCTCTATTTTTAAATGCTACTTTTAAATCACATTATCCATTCATTAGAGAAGAAAAGCATGGTGGCAGATCTTAACATCTACAAGCTAATGGTGTAGAAACCATTTCTAACCCCAGGGTTCTCAAATACACTGATCTAGTTCTGGAGCTCTAGCTACATGGCTGAGATTATATACTCTGACTGTAGTCCATCCAGCCTGTACAGAGCTAAATCTCTGGCAGTTTATCAGTCAGCCAGAATCAGACATTGGGCAGAAAACATCATACTTTAATGCTATGACCAAAAACATTTTGCAGTAAATCTAGGATATTGTTCTGCTAATTACTCCACAGACAAGTGTCCCCTTTCGTCTTACCTTTCTTTTTATTTATACTCAGACACATTTAGAGAGAGATAAAATGCAAAGTTTCCCTGACTGGGATAGAGAAATAGAAAAAAAAAAATTAGAAGATTTATACTGCAGAGAAAAAAGAATATAACAAGATGTAAGGGAAAAAAATGGGATCATAGCATGGTTTGGGTTGGAAGAGACCTTAAAGACCATCTAGATCCAACCCCCCTGCCATGGACAGGGACACCTTCCACTAGTCCAGGTTACTCAGAGCCACACACAGCCTGGCCTAGAACACTTCCAGGGATGGGGAGACCCCAGCCTCTCTGGGCAACAAATTGTTAAGTTGCTCATTAATTTGATGTCTAGGCACAGGATACTGAGAGGGTTTGGGGTAAAAAAATAGTCTGGCATTATCATCCAGAAAAGGAGCTATAAAATAAAGAAGGGGAAGAAGTATTCTTTTTCTCCTTCTCACATGTACATTACATCTCTTCTCTTTGCCCCTCTTGATGTAGTAAGCAGAGTCAAATTACATAGAGCAAGGAAACCTTATAACATGAAGTAAGAATCTAGCACAGCCAGTTGCTGTACCCTGATGGATTGGAATGACTCTCTACCACAAGAATGAATCATGAATAAGTCTGCTGAAATCAGCTGTCACTCTCAAGTTATGCCCAAAGAAGTCAAAAAACTGGAGACTGCTGATACAGCAAATGCAACATCACTGGTTTGACACACATGTTTTGGCATAAGTGCTTTGGAATTGGAAGATCAAACTACAGAGCTTCCTTTAATTGACCTCTGATCAACCTAATAAGCTGCCTTTAAATGCAACAGGTGATGGACTTCAAGCACCAGAAGGGTATCTACTACTTTTAGCAGTCATCCATTAGTCAGCCATCCCGGGGGAAAAGCACCTTCTGTGCAGAGAAAGAAATTCTTTACTATGGTTTAAAACAAGGCACTCTTGAACAAAGAGTGACTTCCAAAGGATAGGAACATCACTTTAAATTAAAGAAAAAATAAAATTAAACTTTTTTTCCTACTGAGAGACTACAAATTACCTTATATTTCCTTGTAAATAATGTTTTCTTATTAGATTTTTGATTTAAGTCTGTTTCATCCCTTTCTCTCATAAGCACAGGAAACAATACAGGGTAGAAAAGAAGTCATTTCTTTAACTTCATCCAATAGCTTTCCTGGTTAAGCCTTTTTTTCTAGATGCAACTATCAAAGATTTTCTCTACTAAACCAAAGCAGTATTTTCACTTGGGAATATGGCAAGTATGTCCTGCAGAATAACAGGAGTTTACTCCAGAGAACATCAGCCCGTGGTCTCTACTCAGCAGAAACAGAGCACTCCTGGAGTGTTATCCAGTGTTCTAAAGCATTGGCTCTTAAGGGAAAAGACAAATTCACTTTGCTGTCATCCATTTTAGGGGGCAAGGGAGTGTTGTTAACTCTGTACTTTGTCAGAATTGGAAAACAAGAACACAAATACCTATTTCACTAAATTTTAAAAGTTTGACAGTGAAACTGCTCATATATCATTTTGGGATGCAAGAAATGCTGGAAGAAAATTTGTTTAACAAGAGACAGGTCCAATGACAGCTTCAAGAAATTCAAAAATGTGCCTTACAGCCAAAGCAGAGAATAGCTGCACACATAAGGTAGAAGCAGACTAAGATGCTTATTATTTCCTTACCTTAGACCTAGATATAAACACACTAAGGTATGGTAATTGGTAGCAGTGTATAGGCATTTTGTCACACAGCAATAGTATTAGTAGTATTTTATAACTTAGTATACATGAATAACACACAACTGCAAATGAACAGAGACTTGCAGTATACTTGCCCAAACAGGGCACAGGAAAGCATATGCAAATAGTAAAATCTGCAAGATAAGAACCAAGAATGTACAGTGGTCAGGAAAGATGTCAGATGAAACTAAAATAAGATAGCAGAACAAAGAGGAGATCTGTCTGATGGAACCAGAATAATCCTGCAAAACAAGTAAGCAAGATACCTAGCAACATTCTAGTAATTATTCCCTCAAATAAAATGATCTACATCATCTGAGATCACCCCTTTTCTTCCAGAGAAGAAGCAAAGTGAGCAATACATTATCAATTAAAAAAGAAGGATGATAATGTATGAAAATCACAAAAACCCTCACTTTGATTCCAGCTTCTGCCAAGGAACTCTCAAGCACCTTACTGTGACTCCTGCAACTGAAACAAACCATCAAGAAGCGTAGTCATCAGTGCTAAATATAGGGCACCAGCTCCAGGGTATTGTATACTCCAGGTTTACTACCACTTACATATGTGACTGTTAAGAACCGTTTGGGAAAGATAAAATAGCAACTAATGGTAATTAAGAATTAATTACTGGAAAGATGCATCGTTGCTGTATACAAGTTTAATAAAGTGCTTTGATTCATTAGTCTTTTAAACAATCCATCACTGAGAGCTTCAGTCTGTGTGTAAACACACAAATGTTTTGGTGCAACACTTTGATCAGTTCTTTTAGCTAATAAAATCAAGTTTCTTCTCACAACATCCTGTTAAACATATGTTGTGAATGAGTGTAGGGGGATGCATCACCACAATATGTTCTAAGTCCCTTCCCCTTACACTTTTCTCAAAAAGTTCAAAAATACTCGTCACTTAATCTCTCCCCAAATTTAAGTGCCCTTCATCCTAGCAATCTTCTAAGCTGATTCTTCTGCTCACACAGGAAAGACACAACTAGCTGCATTAAACTTTAGGGCCAGGTCAAATCCTGCAAGTCATTCCAGAGATCAGCGTGGATGATGCGACTGATTCACTGTTTTGAGATTAAAAGTGTTTACTATTTATGCAAAGGTCATTAACATCTCTCAGCTGAGATCTAAGCACCTCGTTTAAACAACGAAAGTCCTCCCATTCCAGCAGAGTCAGGAGCTCTGTGCAGCGAAGCTCTGACAGGTACCCAGCTCTCACCCCGGACAGAGGCAGCAGCAGCGGGGATGTCCCAGCGCTCGGCTCCCCGGGCACGGGGCTCTCGAGGGCGCTCCTGAGGAAAGGCGCTGAGAAGCGCCACTTCCCCGCGGCCTCAACAACAGGGGCCGTGCCGGGGAGACACCTGTGAGCGCTGCGCCGTGCTCAGGGGAGCGGGCCCTGCAGCCGACCGCGGCCAAGCCCCGCGGAGCAGCCCGGCTGGCGAAGGCGGGCGGCCAGGGCTCCTCAGCGGCCAGCGGGCTCGCTCTCACGCCGTCCCAGCACTGCGGGCGCGGGTGGCTTCCATGCCCCTTTTTGACTCCGCGTCACTCCATTAACAAGACCCCCTCCACCTCCCACCCCCAGAGTCTCTTTTAGGTCAGCCTCACCTTTCCTTCCGTCCCCTCCGCGGCTGCCCCTTCCTTCCCTCCGGCCAGAGACAGCGCCGGCTCCCAGCTCCCGGCGGGCGGCCGCTGTCCCGCGCCTCCGCCCCGCTCGTCTGAGGGCAGGAGGCGGCGGCGCGGGGCGAGGCCGCGCCCGTCCCGCCGCCCCGGGCCAATGCCGGCGCCCGTCCCCCCGAGCGGGGCGGCTCCTTCCCCCTGCCCGCGCCCGCCCTCCCTGCGGCAGCCCCGCTGTGCCCGGCCGGGCCGTGACACTGCCCGCGGCCCGGGGGAACCTCGGCTCGGCTGTCAGCGGGCACTGACTGCTCTGAGAGAGCAGCTCCACAGCGGACAGTGGACACGAAGCCCACGCAGGGAACGTCGGCTTGACTTGACTAGCTGCCTTGAAGGACAGTGATCAGTGTTTCGCTTTACCTGGCGATAGGCAACCCGAGAAGTGTGAACATACGCCCCTGTTTGAATAAAGATACGGGCCGCGAGGTTTCAGTCACCTATTTGTTCAGGAAGCCGCTGTAAGTGCTTTTCTGTTTAATTAGTGGCACAAAATTACACATGCCGCCATTCCATGGGGTGTTTCAGCAGGACCTTCCCCTCAGCAGCCAGGCACCACGGCGATCTCTGAAGCCTCTGCGAGCAGGGTGAAAGCACCGACCCCCGCATGGGGAGCGCTGGTGTGCTGGTATTTTCCCCTTAAGCACGTTCTTCTCACAGTGCTTGATCTAATTGATTTAATTCTGGTTTGGGGCAGCTGGAGGATTTCAGCGTCTGGCGTGCCCTGGGGACAGCCCTGTTGTCACCTGCCCACGTCTGCCGCCCGGAGCGCTGGCTCGGCTCTCGCTTGAATCAGCTCTGCTTTAAATTACACTCCCCCCTATGTTCCCAGCCTCAGTCCATTCACTCCCCAAATCCTATACCATCAACCCCGGTTTCCTGCCAACAATAAATTCTAATGTTTCACTACCTTCTCAAACTTGGGTGTGGTGAAACAATTTTTAGAGAAAATTTAGTATATATAGCATTGGTGTAAAGTTTTAGTCAATCACTTGTCTTTTCAATGTCTTGCATTTGATACGCGGCTCTTCATTTTTTGATGCCAAAATAAGGGACTAGAGCATGCACTATGCAGTAAAATTCTGACTTAATAAGCCATTAATAGGACTTACATTCAGCTCACGAGGATCAGAGTGAATTGGAGACCTTGTGAAAGACTAAAAGTCGCTTGCTCCCCTCAATAATTTTCATTAAAACACCTCTCATCTACATATCCTGTTTACTCATCCCAATGCAGCATCCTAAGCTGTATCTATTCAAACCCCCACTAAAGTGCTGTTCAGTGCAGATCAAGAAGCATCACTTAGAAGTGATGCGAAGCCTTTTGACACTCTTCGTGGACGAAGCATATTTTTCTCGTGTGCAATATATCTCTTTCCCTCCTTCCCACAGCAGTCCCGCAGAAAAAGGAAGGTGTGAGTAAAAGTGTTTCAGGAACAGACGCGCTGTATCAGCTGGCAGCTCTGAGTGCGCTTGACCCCTGCTGGATGGACTTGGAACTGATGGGTCCGGCGTACCCACTGCCCAAAGCAATCCCCCTCTAATCAAGGACTTTGGAGCCAAGCTTAGGAAAAAGCAGCTCCTTGCTGCTAAATGGCAGAGGTCACCAGCACTGTGAGAAGTGACTGCTAAGAAACTGTGTATGTGGTGTGTTTTGTCTGTTAAAATACATAGGTGAGCTCTCCTGCTCAAATTTTATTTCGTGATAAGTTCTTGAAATGGACTCAGATGAAATCTGTGGAATTATGTGCATAAGGACTGTTTCAGTGCACACCGGTTGCCAGTTGATATCTTCATAAAGAAGAAACTGAAAACATCCGAATGACCTTCGGAACATGGAATACTTGAGGCACCCTCAGACTCATTCCTCAGTAACTGCAGATGGGAAAAGTCTGCACCCAGTATCCAGCCATCCCCACAGCTACTCTGCAGTGGTGCAGTAGATCTGAAGAATCCACACATTTCATGTAAGCACAGAACATCTGTTTTTCAAGTGAATTGAGCCTGAACACTCTCAAGGTGGCAGCAAGAGAACAAAAATTACTCATAGAAGGGCATACTCTACCCACCTTCCTCTTTGGGTTCCCCAGGCACAGTCACAGAGTTGTTAAGTTCTCAGCACAATCAAAAGATATAAACATGGTTTTGATTGCAGTGTAACAGAGAGCATTATGGCATCTTCAAGAAAAAGACCCAAACCAACCAAGTCTGCTGGTATCTTTGTATAGCAGTACTACTATCAGATTCAGAAAGTGAATCACCTTTTTTCCTTCACCCCCTCATTCATCATGTCTATCTCTCTAGTAATTTCCCAAAGTAAAGTCATCCCATCTTCCAGTGAAAAAATCCGTGAGTGCCTTGGTGTGGTTAAAAAAGATAGGTATTAGTTGAAGAGACAGTAACTTCCAGTAAAGAAAATCAAGCTGATAATGCTTTCCTTCCTCCATTTTCCTCCTGTTACTCAACTGCCTTACACTGAGCTGCTCTCTGATGAACTAACTCTGATGTTGTTCATTTAATGGCTGTAGTGATATTTCCCAGGTGGCTTTGACCACATCATCCATCGCTTTTCATCCTTCAGTTCGTTCCTGGGCATCGAGGTAACTTTTTTGTTTCCTTTAAATTCCTCCTCACTGTTAGGTTATGCCATTAAAAGTTCTCCACATGTACAAAGTAAGGCAGAGAAATAATGGTAAGAGGAGGAGCTGGAGAAATATCCTGCCTGGCTGCCCCCAAGCCCACCACAGGAGCTCTCAGCCTATCAAAGGTCCATCTCTTCACACATGAAGAAGTGTAGAGTCTTTAAAAAGTAAGACTTCAAAAGTATTTTAGAATTATTTAGAATTTATTTTAAAGCATTACAAGAAAATGTATACCAGAAGTGCAAACTTTAAAAAGAAACAGTGTGGATAATTTATATTATTCTATACGGTGCTCTTTGTGGTAAGAAAAAGACTGGCTTGATAATAATGAAAGGAATGGCTTCAAATATCAAATGTGCATGAGTAGGGCCTGATTATTTTCCTTCTCTTCTGCTCCCAAACAAAGCAAATCTAAGTCCTGCTGCCTGTGACCAGGGCATTTTTGAATTTACTCTTTTATGCAGCATGGCTAGAGATCTCTGCTTGTAGGAGTAAAAGCATTTGTCTTTACTTTAATGAATATGTCTTAATTACGGAGACTGCTCTACTTGTCAAAGTAGAGAACTTGTCAAAGGAAAACACAAATTCCCACAGGGATGGCCAAAAATTATGAATAAAGTAAGTAAATGTGAATGTTCATCATGGAGAAAAGGCAGCTATGGCGAGACCTCATTGCAGCCTTCCAGTCCTTAGAGGGGGCTTATAAAAAAGAGGGAGAGTGACTTTTTTACACAGGCAGATAGTTATGGAACAAGGTGAATGGTTTTAAACTAAAAGAGGAGAGCCCAGAGAGGTTGTGGATGCCCCATCCCTAAAAGTCTTCAAGGCCAGGATGCATGGGGCCCTGAGCAAACTGAACTAGTGATGACATCTCTGCCCATGGCAGAGGGTTAAAACTAGATGATGTTTAAGGTCCCTTCCAAAAAGCCTTTCTATGATTCTATGTTGCCCAGGAACGTGGACAGTAGCACTTTAGTGATTGATAATTTATTTCTTTGGTTGAGTATGGCTCCCAGGATTATGTGGCTCAGGCACTGGTATCCTATGAAGGAAGGAAATGACCAGAGCCTATCCAAAATCTATGAGAGAAGCAGAAGTAGTTCAGGATCAGACTCCAGCCTTCCTTTCCACCTTCTTGAGCCCTCTCCCCACCGCTGGGCACGGCCTTTTGCTCTGATGTGGAGCAAAGGGGTCACAGGCCACAGAGTACAGCTGTTGTTACTGCAGCACAGGAGCCACCAAAGGCTCCATGGCAGTGCCCTGGGCTGAGGGAGCTGGCTCCTGAGAAAGCAGCTCTGCGGTGATGGGTGGCCCAGGTCACATTCGGTGTGGGACTGTCCCAGTACGGAGCTGGGACACGCTCTCTTTCTTGAGAGCTCCGGCTTCAGGATTTCCACCTGGCACCGCGTCTGGGCGATACCCAGGCCGTCCCACAAGCCTTTTTTCCCCGTCCTTCCCGTTTCCCGTGGCGCCCGGCCCCGTCGCGATGGCGACCGGCGGGCGGGGCGCGCGGGGCCCGGCGGCGCCCGCGGGGCCCGGGGTGGCCCGGGCGG
>VZUI01062888.1:0-21703 GCA_013401135.1 Cettia cetti | reverse complement strand
CTGCATTATGCAAAAAAAAAAAAAAAAAAAAAAAAAATCCAATCCTGCAAATGCAAAACAGGTTTTGTTTCTCTCTGGCCAAACTTGTCTGAGCAGGAGGAGGAATAAAGCAACAACAGTTTTCATGAATAATGAAACAATTGTGTTTTGAAACTACTGCGTTTTGTCACGAAACCAGCCCAAGCCATTGTGACAGCTCCTCAGACAACTGAGCATCGTTACAGGGATGCAAATTATTCAAATACAAATTAAATGGATGAAGAGGAGAAGGTCAGCTCATTGGCAATGCTGATGATGTGTCTGCATGGTATCATCTCACGTCATTTGTCAGGATGGCTTACAGGGAAAAAGTGACAAACCTTCTGATGGCACAGCCAACACCTCAGTTACAGTCACCTAAAGTCCTATTAAAGTCACAGTGCAGAGCTACTAAAGGCACTGGGCAGCTCATTTCACCTCTTCTCATAAAAAGAGTTGCATCTTTACTGGAAATCCTCCCCTCCCTTGACAACAAAATTCTCAGCAGAAAGGATTTGAAAGGAAAAGAACTTCCTGCAAATGACATCACGACTGATCCCCAGCCAGTGCCTCCCAATTCCCCCTTTTCCAAAGCAGTGCCAGTTAAGGTCCAGCAGCATTGACAGCTTCACAGAAATGGCAGCTGGCAGAGAAAATTATTAGGTGAAAAATTGAGTAAGGGAGCATTATTGGGGGTGCTGCAAACTCCTGCCTTTGCTCCTGGGAGGACAGTGGGCAGGTCCCAGGCAGATCCAATCCACCAGTGACGCACCTCAAATCTTTCCATGTCCTCTTCTAAGAGTATAAATCTATAAAGTGAAATTGATTATGTGATACTCTCCAAATAAAACGAGGTTAAGAGCAGGCATGGTATTAAAAGAAAAACAGCAATCTGGTCAACGTAAGTAGATTTCATCTTTCATTAAGTAAATAAAACACTGCTGCTTAGCTTGGAAGAATAAAATATAGAGATAGTCCTTATTTAATTATCCTTAGGAAGAAACAATATAACAGGAACCCAAAAGCTCTTCCTCATGGCTAACTACCTACTTAAATACTATCATCCACAGATGAGTTTGCAAGCTGCTTCTAAAATGAAGCTCACAGGAGGCAGTAGGAAACTTTATTCAATATTATGCTTCCTGTTCATCCTCCTTTCTTATATAAAGTAGACAGTAGGGACACTGTGCCAGACCATGTTACTGCCACTTATGCAGAATGCTTATGTGTATGAAGAGTCCCTGTACACTCAATGATTTAAAATTTCAGGAAAACTTGATGTGAGGATGATAGTCTTGTTTTCACATTCAAGAGGAAAAAAAATACATATGGCAAGTTTCCTTTTAAAACTCTACTTTCAGCATGCAATCTCACTTGTAATATATAACATTATATTTCAGGTGTACATAATTCCAATCTAAATACAAGTCCTGCAGTTAATACCAAACTGGAAGTGATGCCCCAGTATATAATAATTTACAGGCAAAGAGGGACCTCAAGAATCAAATCTCTTTTGAGGTGTATACATATGTATCACTGGCTGGAAATAATAATGCAAAGTAATGTAAATGAACATATACCTTGTATTTACTTGTAATTACTTCGCAGATTTAGAAGTATAATCTGTATTTCATTCACTACTATAAAATACAACTGTAAAATTCAGTAACTCAAGTGACCCACAAGTAATGATCTCTCCTCCTGGCCTAAAACTGACTGCAGAAAGAAAAACGATGGCGTTAATATCTGAACCTGCAGAGCAGAAGATAATTTTTTACATTAATCTTAAGAAGGGTCAATTAAATTTAAAAATTTGCATTTAGAACTTAATTATTTATTTAAAATAATTGAAGAGGAGATAAAAGTCAAACTATAGTGCTGAAGTCCGCAATATTCAACAACTTAGACTTATCTGTGTGACATCATTTCAGACAATAAAAAGTTAAATCAGGAAAGAAATGTTCCACTGGATATAAAGTAATATTTGAAAACGTAAGAGTGCTAAGAGATAGTTGGCTACATAAATCTTCTGCTTAAATGTGATTATACTATGCATGCTGGGCATATAGTTTCTTAATTCCTAACTCCAAATCTGAAAACCATAAACTGCAAATGAAGAGGCAGAACAATTAACTTCAACTTGCCTCTTTTTTCACTTGCCCATTTAAATAATATGAATTCCCATGGCAATCACCATGCAGCAAAGCTGTTAGCTACCTAAAGAAATAGGAAATTTAAAATAATAATAATTATAGTTATAGCCTACTTCATGAATACAGCAATTTCCACAGGGGGCATAAAAGACCATTAATCAATAGCCTTTCATCAGGAAATTTGGAAAAGCCTAAGTACAGTAATACTTAAAGATTGAGTTAAATATCCTCCCTTTATCACAGCTGAACTACATAAGGATTTCAAAATTCTCTTTATCCAAAATAATGCCATACTGTACCTCCTACCTCTCTCTCAGTAGAATACTAATAATCAGAGAAATAATTGTCAAAATATATATGTCCACATTCAGCTGCTCATTTGTGTAATTCATTATTGCCTTCATATGGCAGGAAGATCAGAAGATAACATATGCAAATTAAAAACACGGAATTTTCTGCAACAAACAAGACCAAAAAAACCCCAATTCTACAGTCATGCCTAGTTATCGCTCCAGCTGTCTGAATCTCCTTGGGAAAAGATTGAGAAGATTGCCCACCTCAAAATATAGACAGTAAAAATAAGAGTGGAATGAGGTCAGTACTTCTGTTCAAAGCATCTTTACCAGGTAGCCTCAAGAGAAGGAACCAGGTGCTCACCTGGTGCAAACCTGATTTTCATTCTGAATCTGCTCACACTGAGTATTGAGGGACAAAACCACCAAAGTCTCTGCTCCTGAAATGTCCCAAAGAAACCAGAAATGCTGGTCAGGAATCACCCCTGAATCATTGCCCAGCCTGGGCTCTGTCCTGGCCCTGATGGATTTTCCTGGTCCCAGCACCCTGCAAGATGATCCAAAGGAGTGGAGCTGGGGGTGAGCAGCACCTCAAAACACTCAGAGGGATCTCACAGCCTCCTGCACATGATAAATCTGAATTATCAATTCACTTTCACCTATGAGAAAAAAGAAAAATTCCCAAATTCCCAGTGCTCCTCTTTTAAAGGAATATGACTGTGACATGTAGCACACAACTGGAAGGTCACTTCAGAGAAGATGCTGAGATCCAACTCAAAAACCAAACTAGGGGGAAAAAACCCCAGGACAGTCTGTACATCTGGGAAATTATACACATGAGAAGACTCCATTTCAGTGACTGCTCAGGGAAAATACAGAGATACAGAGCTTTGCATACAACATAAGCAAAAATCTAAGTTTTTCACAAAGTGATTCAAACATTTTTGGGTAGAATCATAGGATGCATGAATACTCAGTGTGCAAGAACACACACTTCACTATGGGCTGTCACTTCAAGATACAATTAGACTTTACATTCATAATGAATTATTAATTTACCATCTACTTGCTTGTCTTCTCTTTTAATACACAAAGGCAATGTTTTCCCTTTTCCCGGAGCACTGGAGCAAAAGTTCACCTCAAGATGATTTAGTGTAATAAACAAATTCTTTTCCAAGTCACTGTTTTCCCAGTAAAATCTGTGTCATTTTATCAGACCTGCAATCTTCACATTTTCTGTTCAGAGCACTCACTCTTTGGTGAGTCCCTTGAAGAGCCAGTCTTTTACGTCAAGCTAACCTAGTCCATTGGCTTTAAAATATTTATTTTGCCACAGACTGATTCTTTTCACCTTTAGAGCTGCACAGATTTTATTACAGATTCTCAAGTCCCAGATGTAAGTTTTTTGAGTGATGCCATACTTAAAAAAGGAAATCTAGAATCTCTGCCAAAGAGCAAAGCTGGAGGAACAGTCAGGACATCCTCCGTTTAAAAAGCCAAAGCACCAGAACAGCGGTGAACATCTCCCAACAAAGCAATGTGGTCCGTGAGGTGGAACCTAAAGAACTTACTCTTTAACCAGTGACAGGAATAATGCTCACAGACATGAGTGGGAACACAGAAACTTTAATCATGCTCCAGAAATCTTAGCTCACAGTGAGCGTGTCACAGGTTCCACAGCAGTCAACTGCTTAGCACTAATAACAGAAACGATACACATCTCACTCACCCACACGCAATTTCACCCAAACAATTTTTTTTTCCCCAAAAATCACTGAACATAATAGAAGTTTATTTAATGCTTACATCAGCAATGACACCTGTATGTGTTTTTAGAGGCATGCTAACAAACAAGCTATTTTCAGAAAACAAACCAGCAGGGGTTGTTCACCCTGGAGAGAGAAATGCACTCGAAAGACCTCAAAGCAACCTTTCAGTATTTAAAAGAGGGTTTTAAGAAAGATGGGGACAGATTTTTGCTCAGGACTGGTAGTGATAGAACAAGGGATAATAGTTTTAAACTGAAGACAATAATGGGTAATAAACCAAGGTGCTGCTTCTACTGTTTCTGTTGCTCATAATATTCAGCCTTTGGCAGCCCTGGGTCCAGCTTCAGCCAAATGCAGAGCTGGGATTGCCTTCACTTTCATCTCATCATGTTTATATTGATTTACCTTCACACACTTTACCCCACATATTGCTGAGCTGTGTTAGTTGTTTGATGTGCTTTACCAGTTTATCAGAAAATGAGAACAGCTCAAAAATACCTTGTTATTTTAGCCAGAACTCCTCATGTGGAAATCACCACCCCAAATAACTGCACTGTCAGGTGCCCTCCTATTCAATGAGCCTTGAGCTTGAGCTCCCCTGGGAAAGGGCAGCAAAGCCAAATGTCCACCAGATCTGAACACTAGAGGTAGAAATTCAGTATTTCTTTAATTATTGTGATGGATCATTTAGGAGCAGTTGCCTGCCACATTAACCTCCCTTGGTCAATTAGGGTGGTGTAGACCACATATTATATATGGACAATAGATCCTGATCACACGTGGCTTCACGTCCAGGCAGTGACCAATCCATCTTCAAAGAACCAAAGCAAATTAAACAAACCCATTAAAGTCAAATGAGATCAAGGGGATTTTTACTCCTGCTTCCTGTGGTTCAGAAATAGTTTGAACATAGTAGTCTAAATTTTAGACAGGGAAATTTCACCTGTCAGCAAAGTCATCTTGGGAAGCTTTCACAGAATATGCAGCTGTGTTAGGGATCTCAGAGGTAAATCCAGGATTTCTGGCACGACTCATAAAGAAACTTTTCTTATCAACTTCATATACACAAATCTCTTATATGAGAATGGATTTCTTCACTCCATTTGGAGGAAGTGAGGGAAAAGGAACTATAAATACTGCAAGTTACGAGCAGTCAGCTAATGGTGTCTGACTCAGACACCTTGGTTTTAAAAATCGACTTGTCCGAGCACCCTTTCTTATCATGGCAAGCACAAAGCCTCCAGCTATGGAACGATTTAAAACAAAACCCCCAAAATATGACCTTTCCATCACAAGTTCACATTGAAGGTGTCATTTGAAGTCTGCTACTAAACTTCTTCAGAATTGTCATGATTTTTAAGAGAAATTATTCTTCTTAAAATGAGGAATACCATAACATGATTAAGGAGTGATATAAGTTATCATTTCAGTATTTCACTCATATCTGCTTGAAATAATGCTTTGGAAATGTCTAGCTTTAAAAATACGTAGATTTTAGACTAACCTTTAAAATGCTTCATAAACTGAGACGGGATTATTTCAAGTAGAACAGTAACGTGGTATTATTTAGAACTTTGGCAATGTTTCAAAATATTTAAATATTGACGATGAGTTTTTTCAGCATTTATGTTTAGCATAGAAATTTAAAAAGTCTTTTCATTCACCTAAATCTAAATTTTATGAACTAAGAAACAATTTTAATCAAGATTCTGTTATTCTCTGTTTATTTATAATATTCCTTTACATATCATAAAAGTCTAGAAGATGACGGTATCTAAACATCTGCCAGACAAATTTCCTTTAGAAAAAAAGGGAAACTGTGAGGTAAAATGCAAAGATATTTGAAATAGAAAACAGGGCTTTGCCATCTCTTTTATGAAAATTACATCTACTTTTCACTCATTTACTAGATTTTTCTGACTATAAAAAACACATGCATATCTAGATTTAGGCATCTATTTTAAACTGAATTCCTGTTTAAAAATCAGATTTTTTTCTCTACCTTTAAAGAAAGAATAGCAAAATTACTATAGTTTCACTTCCAGCATATGAATTAGTTGAAACTCATTTTTATATAGATAATCAACACAATTTTTCTTAAAATCATGCTTTGCTATCAGACCCCCAGTTCCTGCAAAGAAGAAAGAACCCCTCAAAAAACACAGGGGACAGGTGGCACAGACATCAACATACACAGAGCTTTGGACCGATTTGACAGTTCAAAGAAAAAAAAATTGTTGTTCTTTTCCATCTACAAAGAGCAATTTAACATAGAAATTCCAGACCCAGATTATCCAAAAAGGACAGGCAGCTACTACCAGAAAAATTGTACCCCAAAATTGTGCAGCAGTTTTTTAAACCTCCCCATCCACAGCTGATAAGTTGCCAAGGTTCTGACGCACTAATTTGCCCTGAGTTACTCAATTAAACAGTTATAAATGGATTAGAGGGTTAATACTAAAACTGAAAGTACATTATTATTAAAATTGGGCGCATATATCCTATGCTAAGCAAATAAAGCTGTAAATACACAAAGCAAAGATTACACAATCTGCTTTGTTCTCAATATATGCCTTTCACACAAAAGATTTCCTTTCATTACTTACTATTCTCCAATTCTCTTCTTCCATACAACTACAAAAGAGATGCCATCAAACAAGTAAATTGAGGAATAAAGCTGCAGAGATTTTTTACTCCCGTTTATTCCCATTGAGCCTCCCTCAGGGATATACAAATTGGAAATTGCTAAATTGTCATCTAATAGGCAGAAACAACGTAGGCGAGACCAATTAAGTAAAAGGCAGAAAGTTGTATTACACATGTAATTAAATTGAATTCTTTGACTAGACTACATTAGAATCATTCCCAAAAAGGACAAAGCTCGACTTTAATCAGCACATGACACATTGTAGGACACATCACTAAAATAGTACTTTAGGAGTCTGGATATTACTAAAAAGTGTACTTTTCTTAATTGTAAATCAAGTTACTTCCAGGTGGTAGGAAATTGGCTAAACAGCAGCATTCCCTCCTAAATATACAAGACTTTAATGATGCATAATTGAGTACAAAGTCATGAAAACTAGGGGTTTTTCTCTTTTTTTAGCTGTAATATCCTTCAGCTGAGTTCCTACACACATTTTTTCAGTGGGACTGTTCTCTTACAGAGATCGCCAGAACCCAGGAAACCACCAGATCAAATCAGCACCTTAGCTGCCAAATGTCAGTGACAATAACTGGGGATAATTTGCTTTGTAAAACAAACATAATCAAAAGGAACAATGCAGTGGAGAAGAGAAAAAGTGCAGTGCAAACAATTCTGACTTACAAGGTTTGGGTTCTTCATCTCTTGCCATTCTCAGCACTGAGGCCAAAACCTGCTCGTTGTAGGCACCAGCTCAGCCTTCTCATTGTGCCACTGCACAGCCCCTGGAGCTGGAGCCCAGGCTGGGATGGAAATAAATTCCAAAATGCAGCTACAAGAGACTGTCCTGGACTGCAGGAGGCACAGGAAGAGGAGAAGCAACATTTACCTCTCCCCATGGTGCTTTTCCATGCTTTTCCTTTCTGGAAATTAGGTAAAGCAGGCAAAAAGCCATCAGCACCCCATTTTGAGAACAGCACTATTTAGTTAAACTATAAATTGTTCATCTAGATGATAATCAGAATATCAGAAATGGATTGACAGCTCTAAGCACAAACTGCCTTTTGGAATTAAATCAATTCTGCAATTGTCCAGCAACCAAGTAGGGTAAACATTTTTACAACCCCTGTACCCTAAGCCAAATTGGTATTTTCCTCCCAGTAATTCCCAAAACCTTTTTATCTATCTCTTTTTTTGTTATGTTTCTTAGATAATACCATTTCAATGGCAAATCTGTGACTTTCTGTCTTAAGAAAGTTCCTATCCTATAGGAACTCATTTGCCAGGCAGGCTGAGAAACCCTGATTGAAGCATATCATTACTTCAATATTGGAAAAATCAGCTTTTTGTTTATGCCATACATATACACAAATTAAAATGGAGACTTGGAAAGGAAACAAAGTGATTTGCTTTCTTGATTGAATAGCATGGAAATGCAGAAAATGAAAAAAACACATGGCTTAAATTGCCTTAGGAAAAAATTAACCCATTTATATGAAAAGAACAAACAGCTTTTAAAAATTATAGATATTTTTAAATGCTAATTATTTGTATAAACCAGTTCCTGTGCACAAGGGATCAAATGTAAGTGAGTTAGTGTAGCTGACAGCAGCAGTGAGAAAAGCAAGAGGCCATGAGAAAGACAAAAACCAGGTCTTGTTTTGGTGAGCCTGTTCTGAGGACAAGTAGTACAGACATAACCCACTGTCTAATGTCACCATGTGCTTGCAAATATCACTGTACAGGAGTCCAGCCTGCACAGCCTCTCAGATAATGCCAGATAAATGGCAAGAAGCTCTCCTTCAAATTACACATGGATGGTTCTTCCCAGAAAGGGAGACATAACATCAAAATACAAAGGAGAACACAACAAAGAAGCTGCTCTGAACCCACATGGAATGGCCCCACAAACAATGAGCACTGACATAAAAAACATTCCTCATGTAAATTCAAATTCCATCATTAGAGCCTGCATACATGGATTTATTGCCTGCTGTCACCATGTAATTAGCAGTCACTAATCACCCCATGGCTTATTCTCATAAAATTCTCTACTTCATAATGGAGATCATGACTCAATATTCCACAGTCCCATCCTATTTAAGTCCTTGTGATTCAGAAAGAAAATAAGTGACAGCTTGAAATGAGCTGCTAGTGATGCCCATCTCAAGAGATGTTTTCCATCAATATATCCACAGGGAAAAAGGAAATATTGGAGAAGTGTGATGTAGATTTATTGTGCCTGACATTGTTGGCCTTGGCAGAGTTGCTGTAGGAAGAGATAGGGTACATGCAGCTCAGAAGTAACACAAAACATAATGATAATAAGCAGATTAGAGCATTATTAAAAAAACACAGCAAAGCTCAGTATTTTATTATTATTATTGATATTTTAAAAAACATCTCAATGACTTACCACAAATTTCCCTTTCTAAGTTTACTACTTAATGAGTCTAGACTCAAATGAAATATAGGACTTCACTCACAACTTCCATCATGATGCCTACGCTCTTCTACCTTAAAATTAATGGGTTTGAATTTCTTAATGTTCACCTTTCATTTCATTTTACATACATACTGTGCTTTTCCCTCCAGTGGATAATAAATAATATACAATATAGAGTGTAGCGCCTGGGAATAAATCTTAAGTGAATTCAGGGGAGAAAATGAAACAGAGTTGTTACATTCATGTCAGGATCCAAAACAGTAAGGTCTGATCAAGCAGCTAAAAAAAAAGACAACACTTGTAGCAATAATGGGTATCAAATATGTAAGAAGAGAAAAAAAAAAACACCAAGCCCTAAAGATTTCCAAGTGCATGGACTTAAAAATAGTGAAATATTTACTCAGTCTACCATTGTCACTGCATTCTTTTACTCACATTTCCTCCAAAGGTCAGTAGACTCCATAATGCAGTTTCTTCTCTAATGTGAATAAGTTGTTTCATGATTTTTATTGTCACAACCCTCTCTATAACAATGAATTACCCTTTCTTGGGACAGCTTTAAGTGAGATGTAGGTTTCATGATGTGAAGGTATAAAAACATTTTGTGTTTTGATGTACCCTTTTTATTACAGTGGAGAAATCATCTATTCTCAGCCTCAGTTCTATTAATAATTAAAAAGGGGGGGTTTGCAGCACAAAAACTTTATTGAAATATCGACAAATCTTTAGACACCACCTTTGCCCTGCCCATAAATGCTTATTGCTTAAACTGAATTAACTTGAGGCATAATAACACTTCGCTTAATATGCACTTATATTCTAAAAAACTATCCTACATTTTATTGGGTCATTGACTCTAAATCAAATTTCTTTTGTTTATCATTTAATTCCTTCTTTCCAGCCTTCTAATTCCCACACTCAGATTATTAATGCTTTTTTTTTCTATTCATCGCCATCAATAAGAAACTTTTCCAAAGTCATTGTTATTCCCAGAAGAAGAGGAAATACAAAGAAAGAAAAAAATTGGCCAAGAAACTAGAATTCAGTTAAAAGTTCTGTAGATAATACATAGCCCAGGTTACAATGACTCTCCATATCACACTCTTGCACCACAGTAGGTAATCAGTTTATAGTATTTATAAATATGGAAATTTATTAACCAAAACCTGGAATTTCTTTTAAGATGCCCGTGTCCACTTCAGTGTTTATGTGCTGCTTACACTCACCTCTGATTTAAGTCACCTTTTTAGCCTCAGCCCTATAACCTCACTCAACACCTCACTCAAGCTCTGACCCGTCTACATGCTGCTGGAAAATGACACAAGGGACACTGTAATTTCCTGGCCCCCTTCAGCTTCTCTCAATGTTCAAACTGAATTCAATATAAAAAAATTAGACAGAAAAAGGGAAAAAATCAGTTGAATATTACAGGTCTTACAGAGTTTGTCATCAACTCCATCAACTCCATCATTCTCTGGCCTCTCCACCACCATTAAGAGAGAAGTTGCATCTTTTCCTGCTGTCAGTGCCTGTCTGGCTGATTTGGGGTAAATTCACCACTCAGTTAAGTGCAGAGAGGCTCCCAGACCATGCACTTCCATCTTGAACTTCAAGGCATTTTCATAAATCAAAAGATGAAGCAGCTGCTGGAAACTCACTTATGATAATTTGAATATAATTACTGCAGCCTCAATGAGTTCTTCCTAAGGTATTTTCAATAAGAGCTGGAACTGAGGTAAAGCATCCATAAAGCATCCATCATTAATCAATAATTAACCAGTGAATTAGACACACAGCTGGGCAGGGCCAGTAAAGCACCCACAGTAGAATCCAAACTTTGGTTGGCATCCCCCACACGTGAAATTCCAGGTGTGTTCAGTGCTGAAAATTAAGTAAAGGACATTATTTTTGATGTTACCTCTTTTGTTTGGAATCCATAAATGGCTCAAGTACATCAAGATGCTTTGGGCTTCCCTTTTTACTGTGAGCACCCACCAGGACCTGGAACATGATGGAGCCCAGAGCTCCAAAGCCCTTTCATGGAACACAGATCCTGACTCCTAACCAGAGGAAAAAACTTAACAGGGTAAGGGCTGAAGATGAAAGGCTCCTTTTTGCAGATGCTGGCCATGACTCATCATCAAACAAAAAGCATGACTCAAATTACCTCCAGTAAGTGAAACAGCTGCACAATCATCTCTAGAAATCTCTGTACCTGTTTGAAGTAATGACAAAACACCCCTTCACTTAAACTGAAGTGCCCATATCCACTGGTGCACACTGGTGCAGAGACCTCCATATGCAGCCTTAGTTACAGAGAATCCACTACAGCTCCTGGTACAGATAGGTCTCCTCACCTAAGAAAAATTGATTCTATTTTTTTTTCACAAGAACACGCAAAATATGAAAAGCACACCAGCCCCCCACAGAAGATGGATAGATACAAATCAGTTTTCCCCATGAAGGGATATTATTTTATTTCAACCTCAATCACAATACTTAACTTGAACCACAATTTTATGAAATTCAGAATAATTTCATAAAAATAATTTCATTTTTATGAATAAAAATTAATAATTTTCTCCTTGTTGCCAAAAACAGGTGCTATAAAACTCTGTTCTTCTCAAGTGAGAGAAAAACTGTGAGGAAGACACTGAGCAGTGTTTCCAAACAGCTTTATGAGCCTTTTCGTGAGAAGGATGGAGGGCAGGGAAAACAGTTGTTCTCACCAGCAAAGCCCACCAGTGCTGTCTTCACTGGTGTTGAAATATCCATTAACATGAGGGAATGAGACAAAGAGGATGTTTCCTGGAAGATCTGGGATGCCACCATTCCTGCTGTGTTTCAACAACTGCCCCCAAGGCAGATAAGGGAGAAAGATAATCTCCTTCTGAAGCTACAGATCCTTGCAGGAGCTCCACCACAGGGTCAGAAAACTGATGGCAGCTTTTGCAAAGCCAGCTCAAGCCCCAGAGACCCTCAATGGGCACAAGGAACTGCATCTTCCTGTTCTCCAGCTCCTTAAACAATGGGATTCTTATTGGCAGAGTGCTTTGTCTCTTTCTCACTTGGGAGAAAACAAGATTTAAGCTGCAGAACATGCCCACTGCACCCACCTGTGACACAGCAGTGACACAGACCTGCTGACTCAGCACATCAGCTTGAACAGCCATGGTGGGAATAATGCTGTGCAAGGGAAGAATTCCAGGTATCTCAAGGATGCAGAGAGATGATACACTCCTACTAACGTAATTGTGTTACCAAGAAAAGGCTTGCAAGGTGTTCTTGGGAAGTTCTGTAGAAGCTTCATGGAAAGACTGAGATTGAGATTTCCCAGGAATTACTGAAGAACAGTAGAGGCTGCAGTAGGGCATCGATGGCAGAAATGCTCACAGGCACAACCAAAGCTGAGGAGGACAATTTTCCTCCTTGGCTGGGGCTGCTAAATGCAGCTTGACTGAGGTCTGCTCCACCTCTCCCTGTGAACACTGAGACCTTCCTCAAGGCTGGATGTTCTGAGATTTCTGTTGTTTTCGTTTTAATAGAGGAAACCAACGAAAAGATCAAACATCAAAAATCGAGTGAGACCACCAAAACCCAACTGCTTCTAAGTCGACACCCACAAATTCAAACCCCCACACATATTTTTGTCAAAGTTCCCAAAACACAAGCAAGGCAATATTCTAGAAGAGACAGCAATGGAGAATAAATTCAGCTGCAGTGTCATGCTAGGAATGACACAGGTATATTAATCTCCTCCAACAGATACCACATATTTTAAGGGCATTAATTAATTTAGAAGGAGAAATTGAAGTATTTGGTGACAAGCAGAAGGGAACACATCCCTGTTAGAAAGCATACATGGGGCAATCACTGAAAGAGGGAAAAAAAGCCCATCCATATTTATTTTAACAACACAAAAATGCGTCAAAAGCCAACTACACAAAGGGAACTGACGGTAGTTGCTGTAAAGCATTGTTTCCACAGCCAGTTTTCATTAACAGAAAAATACTGCAGATCCTAGACTTTGATCAAATAATGTGTGCAGAAGAAGCAAGGTCTTTTGTGAGATTTCAAGATAAGCTTCTCTCAATCCCATCAGGGGAAAAAAAATACCAGAAAGACAAAATGCAAGTCATTCCTGGTGAAACTGCCCCTCTAGCAGTACCTTAAATATCAGTCTTTCTCTGGGCAGGTTCAGTTGTGAATTTATTGAAAATTAAATGATTAATGTGCAGGTAGTTAGAGTATCTATTTTTTTCTTCTGGTTTAAATTGCTGATTCAAATCTTAGGCGATTTTAGATAAAGCCGGGGCTTGGGTTTTATCCTGAAAAGGCACTGGTTTTCAAAAATATCTAAAAATATAGCATAAAGATGATACACAGTACAAACTATACCTGTTTGGGTTTTTTAAGGCAGAAAACCACACAACCAGACCAAAGAAGCCAGAAGCTGCTTCCCAGCAAACATACAGTTGCATGGAATCATTAAGTCAGCACAAGAATAAATCTCAGCTTTTAAGTGCAAAATAGAATTCAATTTTAACCACTGAGCCATGACCACTGCCTCTTTAACAATGCTATAAAAAGCTACTTGGCTTTTCAAATTTAAAAAAATCAGTGTCACATAAATAAGTGTCACAAAAGATCTAAAAATAACTTTAAGCTGCCCACCCTCAAGGTCAGAAGGAACAGATGCAAAGAAATAAAGCTCTACAAAGAGCTTCCAATAGGAAAATATTATTGACAAAAGTGAAGGTGTTGCCAGTGGTCCACAGCTATTTCTTTACAGTTTTCCTGTGCCAACTTCTGCTGAGTCCTACCATGCAGTTTCCATCATTAACCACTTTGCTGGTGTTGAGAGAACACTTTTCCAAACTTATTAACTGAAAACAAACTTTAGTGCATGTCCTTTCCACTCTTTACAGATGATGTACTGAAGAAGAATAAAGATGGATATATTTGAGGTGCATTAAGGCAGAAACCAGTAATTTTCAGCATTTCAGTGTGGTACAGAATGGCTCATTACCAAGAATGCAGAGTCACAAACGATGCTGATCCTGCTACACCCGTAAACTTCTCCATGTGGATCTGCTAATGGATTCCTCTCCAGCTCCTGATGGAAACCAGATCAGTCTCATCACAGCCCACCCATTCCTTTAACACACTTCACACTTCTCAGAGTAGAAAAATAGAGTGGAAATAATGGCAGAGATGGTGGCTCAGACTGCCTTGAGAACTTCCTTTTTTTGGCTATAGCAAGTCCACACTTGGCAGAATGTCCTGTCACAAGGAAGAGAGCTGCACTTTGTAGACCTTGAAACACAATCTAACAAGACCATCAATAAGTGTCCTCTGAACACAAGTAAATGATTCCCTGATACAACAGTTTAGGGATTTCAATGATTCTGCATTGAGCTGAGTTTATGTCGCTTGCAAAAGATGAAGAACTGAGCCCACTCTCCCGTGATTTGAAAGTCTGATTTAAGGAATCTAAATATTTCAAATCTGATGTTTCAAGCATGCTCACATCCTCTACAGCTGCACTTTTGTTGTTGTTGTTTTAATTATTATGCCTTTTTTATGCTTTAATGTTTTCCTTAAGAATGGGCACAGAAAGTATTCAATTACTGAAGTAAGAAGTCACGGGTTGAAACAAAGCTGTAAGAAATACTGCAGCCTGTCAAAGGTGTTAAGTGCCTCTGATTATCCTTGACTGCATTCCCTGGGCTCAGCATTTCATTAAATAGCAATGCTCTCTTTTAAAAATAGATTTACCACCATATCCTGAGGGTCTTTCCTATTTTTAGCTAAAGCTATGCACAAAAATACCACTTTCCTCACTAATTGTATTTGATTTTCAATTTCAGTGTTGCTGGTAAGATTTGTTAAGTTTATGTAATGCAACCTGAACCAAGTCATGAACATTAAACCAGTTTTTTAACTCATTTTCACGACCCTCCCCTTCAACTGGATGAATTAATAACTTTCTTGGAGAAACTACAAAATGCTTTAAAATTAGGGATTAAATTAAATGAGGTGAATTTGGCTGTTACATCCTTGAAGAAGAGCAATACAGTCAACTATGGATCTATGTCAAAATAAATTAGTTGAAAGGTGAAGAAACAAGATAGTGGTCAGGCATGGCCAGGGAAGTGATGGAAATCACTATCCCTGAAGTGTTTGAAAGACAGGAAAATGTGGTGCTTAAGGACAAGGTTCAGTGGTGGATGCTGGATTAACATTTGGAGACACTGATCTTAGAGGTCTTTTCCAACCTTAATAATTCCATAATTCTATGAATGAATGAAGTTTCTTCACTGTGCATTAACAAAATTCTTCTAGCACATACCAGGAGAGAAGAAGTTTGCAGCAGCTTTTTAATAATGTCTAATGAAAAGCTGTGGGGTTTTTTGTTGTGGTTTTGTGGTGTTTTGTTTTTTTTTTTTTTTACTGATATAATATTAAGTAAAATAGCTGTCTATGCAGTAAAAATATTGTATATTTATGCAGGTGGAAACCTTAACAAAACATTGAAAAGAGCAAATTAATTTTTAAATAAAAATTTTTCTTGATGCAATGGGCACAAATGGTTCTGCTCCATAGAATAGTTATCTAACTGGGGACAACAGGAAAGCTGAATTGATTTAACTGTTAACCGAAACTCAGAAAACAACATTGTCTACAAGACATCAAATACCTATTTCCATTCTTCACTGGCAGAAGATTCATCAAACATTAGTCAGAACAGAAAAACAAAATTGAAACAAATACTGTATCTGAGGAGAAAAGTTGTGAAATTCCATAGATAAGCTTTAAAGTGTGACACAAATACAGAATAATTACTTCTAGGAAAAACACTGTATCTCATGCTTCCACAAGTCAAGAAGTTCTTCTGAATGAAAAAATAACTCAAATATTGGTAAATTTTAATAGTTTTGAAATAGTTTTAAGATGAAAGAGGAGAGATTTAGATTAGATATTAGGAAGAAATTCTTAATTGGGTGTTGAGGCCCTGGCACAGGTTGCCCAGGGAAGCTGTGGCTGCCCCATCCCTTTAAGTGTTCAAGGCCAGGTTGGATGGGGCTTGGAGCAATCTGGGATAGTGGAAGGTGTCCCTGCCCATGGCTGGGGGTGGAACTGGATGATCTTTAAGGTCTCTTCCAACCCAAAACTTTCCAGGATTCTGTGATCCTTTGAAGACTAACCACAATCAATGAAAAAGATGAATATGTGAAAAGAAAGGAATGAGGTTTGATCTGGCATCCCAAATCAACAACTGGCTGAAAGTAAAGCTAAGGCCATAAGTAAAAGGAAACTACAAGGCAAAAATATTCAGTGTTTTGTATTCCCTCTTTAAAGTAAATACGGCAGTGTTTTGAAACCAGGACAAGTCCAGCCCAGGGTCATAAAGATGATTAATGAAACAAATATTTGTCATACATGCAGAAGCTGAGAAAGCTGGGAGAGAACCCAGGGAAAAGAAGGCTCAGGAGGATCTTATCCATCACTTCTTGATGGGGGCAAAGAGTGAAGAAGCCAGATCCAGGCTCTTCTCAGTGGTGCCCAGTGCCAGAATGAGAGGCAACAGACACAAATCAAAATATGGGAAATTTCATCTGGACACAGTATAAACCTTTATTATTGTGAGGGCAGTCTGACACTGGAACAGGTTGCTCAAAGGGGCTTGCAATCCATGACTTGGCTGTGATTCTGTGACATTGCTCATAAAATTATCAGTTCTGTCTTCAAACTAGTTAGGAAAACTGGAAGGGAAGAAACCAGTCTGAAGGTTATTCCAGAATGTCCATCCTCTAATATATCACACGTCCAGATTTTGCTTACTAATAAATAATTAGAAAGTAATGGGAGAAATCTTCAATGGAAAATAAATAAATTATCTCCAATTATTAAAGAGGCTGAAAAACACAGAACAAAACATTTAGGGGATTGCTCTAGATGAATAAATATGTCATCTGCAAAAGGACAGATTTCTATTTATCAGGTGAAGTTATGCAGAGTTGGGTTGCGATTTTTTACATTCAGTACTTGAAGGATTGCTTGCATAAGGCAAAGTTAGCTCAGAAAACATGTTTAAGATAGTGGAAGAGAAATGTACACAAGAAATTCTGGGATCATCTCCTGCTCATTATCTCTGCCCTCACAAGAAATGGAAGTTTTCTGGTACATTCATTTTCTATTCCTGTTTCAATTAATTTCACCAAAATGAATTCTCTATAAGGGAATCTCCAACCTTCAGCTACTCCCAATGTCTAAACAAAATATTGCCAAAAGGGAGAGGGGGAAACAAAAAGGAAAATTTTCTTTTGCTTCCAAAATATGTTTAGTTGAGATGTGCAGCAGCTTAAGGTGAAAGGGTGAGAGAAAAACAGAGGCTAAACCAGGAAATGCGTGAGAGAGAGGAGGGGAATGAGCTGCAAAAGAAGCCCTGAGGAATGTTATAATTCTGGGGGTTCTATGTGGCTACTTAATGCACTCAGAATTGATACAAGGCAGACAAAATACACATTCCAGCTCAACAGCTGATGGACACAGTCTGAAGAACTTGGAACCTTAGCACTCAGGGAAAAATAACAGAGAGAGACCAAACCCAGGTACCCTCTGAACCAGCAAACAGCTCTCAAAGTGAGCTCTGAACTTCATAAAAGAGGGTTTTTACGATAAAGCCCAATCATCACAACAACTGCAGAACTGCATTTTTCTAAGACTTTTATTTACTACAGTGTTTATGGCTGCCAGTTCACTCAACAACAACATTCTGTATCAATAAATTACTTTGTTTAAGGAGTTCTTGATGAACAGGGAACTGGATCTTAATGGGAATCTTGAGTGCTAAGTTCTATCACAGAACGAGGAGGCTGCTGGGTCAGAGAGTTTGAAGGAATAACAACCATAATACCCCAGGATAGCTAGGATTAAACAGCATTGAACTTCACATAGATGAAGAATTTGCTGAAACAGTAGAAGTTTTATTCTTTTCCATCTGAGAAGATCAAAATTAATGCAGATAAGCTCAGTATCATTTATCTTCTGGCAGCATCCTGAATCACTAAGAATTGGGATGCAACATACTCCTTCCTAAATTGCATTTCAGGGATGATTTTCTGCTGGATTCAGGGGGGGGAAAGATTCTCCTTGATTATTTTCTCAGATTCCTGATTATCTTGCAATAGATTAATATGCAGTGCTTACACAGTTTCCTGCCCATGGCAGGGGGGTTGGAATAGATGAGGTCCCTTCCAAGTCAAAGCATTCTGCTATTCTATGACTTTATAAAACAGCTACATAAACTCAAAAAAGTATATTCATTATGTGACATCTATTCACTCTTCATGAACACATCGCTCTCCTCCAGCAGAACATTAAACCTCCTTATTCTCAGGTTGTCTCTCCAGCAAATACCTGACTCAATGATCACAGCAATACTGACAACACGCACTTCAATAACACAGAAATAGCAATAACAAGAAAATTACCATAAGAAGTAAAGCATTGTTCCAACTTCATGCCAGTATGTTCAAAACAAGTTATTTTAAATGAATTACTACTGGTGAGTACATGCAGGACAGAGAACTAATACCCCATCATTAAATCACACCAAATCAGCTAATTTGGATATTTTTTAAATTTGCTTTCTGTAACTTTTACTTCCTATACGTGCACTTTCATTCCACTAGCTAGGAAAAAACCAAAAAAAGATAGAAAATTGTAATATAACTCTTCATCATTATCAGGCCTTTTCTGACTCCTGACTGTTTAATTCCTTATTGATTCTTTTTTAATCATATCCAAAATGAAACTGATTCTTTGCCTGCTCAGGACAAAGGTGGAAAGAAATACATGAATTTGCTCAGTAGCATAATAAAGACTACCCTGTCTCATAGACAATGCTCTCTGTAGGAGCAAACCTTTCCTTTACCTTGACAGATGCAATTCAAAATGGGGCTCGGTGTGAAATCAAAATATTGAAACTGTCAAATATAATCACTCTTCTGGCACATCATGCAAAATTGAACCTTTATTTTATAGACAAGAAAGATGGTTTATAGCAGACCAAGGTCTCGGAGATGACTCAGACTGGCACTGAGGAATGCAGAGCCTAAGGTGGAAGATGAGCACAAACCACAGAGACCAAGCCCAGGGTCCCAACAGGGAGGAGTTTGCACCTGAGAGGGGACAATTGTCCTGCTGAGCAGTGGAGAGGTTACAGGCAGAATTCTGCTCCTGGTTCTCTTGGAACAAGCACTATAAAAGGAGGATGTTGTGCTTTTTAAGCTCTCAATGAGATAAATCCTTCTGTCCTGAACTGATGTTTTCTATTTCACTGATCTTCCTTGTGGCACAGGAACCCAGGTTCCTATATTCTAATTTCTTTCACTCATTTTTTCTTTCTACATTTCCACTTTATTAGGCTGCAACCTTAAAATGAAAGTTTCTTTCCAGTCTAAGAATTCCCAGCGTTGTCTTCTCCACCCCTGGCCAGAATGTCTGTGTGTAGATCTGAAATCACTGAATATGTTATACAAACTTTGAAATTTATTTCCTTAGATCAGTTTTTCATGTTCTCCAATCTAATTACTGCTTCTTGCATTTCACAATCTCAACAAAGATTACAAACACCTCCTCAACACCAAATATGACCATGCTCATCATTCCTTCCAGAACTATTTAATCTTTATTTCCAGATCACAGACATTCTGAGTTGGAAGGGCATATTACTGCTTCTTTATCTTGTGCATGTTATTAATGTTTTCTAAAACTGCTTCTGGAAAGGCAAGTTTTGTTTCCCTCGGACTATATAATTTATTTCTTTACCATGTTCTGTACATTATTCAAGACCTTTGACAATAATTAGCTTTGCTTTAAATGCTAAGAGAACAACACTGGGTTTGGAAACTTGACAGACTTATTTCCGAACTGAAGCAAAGAAAAATGTTTATAAAACAATGAAATCCATGTGTAACAGTGAAGGATGATTATTAAGGGAAAAAAAATCCCAGCCAAGCAGAAGAATATTGCCATTATATGTATTATTTACATTATTTTTAACCCCTGTAGGTTATTATTTCTGTGCAAGAGTGTAACTTCTGTGTAAATATATTAAACACCACACTTAGCAGTGAATAAGTTTAATTTGTATGATCCAAACCAGACTTGAAAACTGATGAATTTCCAAGTGATCAGCTCTCAGCATGTTTGTTTATCAGTGGATTCAGAAAAGCATCTTCAATTCACTGTTAGTTTTTAATGCAACATATTTGCAACAGAGGAATTGTAATTGCACATTTCTCGTGCAATCAGTAGTGTTGATAGTCAATATGGAGCTAAAATAAAACATGTAACACACCCTTCTACAGTGAGGAATAGAATCTCATGTCCACAGAGTAATTCCTACAATTTCTACCATTTCCATTTAAACAATTCCACAGTACTCCACACCTATATAATCAGGGGTTTTTTCTTCCTTTAAAAATCTAGTCTAATGCTTTATTTCTGTAATTCATGTATGTTTCTCTGTCATGCAGTTGCTACCTTTCTAGCTGAATCAGCTTAAAATAATCATAATGTTCCAAATAAAGCGAAGTAAATAATCCCTCAGGTACTCTGTAACACCACACTTGGAGGTTATTATCTCACCTTCACTAAAGAAAAAGACATCTGCACTGCTTGTGTTTCCTCAAGCATCCTGCCTGTGAGGTTTAGCTGCAATTTGGATGCCACATGAATATGTTCTTGTAAATAAAGTAATTTTGAAAACCTGCTAATTTCTTTAAGATCCACATATTTTATTTTTGATGAGCATCTATTCAGTCTTCATGCATAGAAGGACACAAACTATTTGTAGTTTTTCTTCAATGAAACAAAGTAAAAATTTTTGCCAGAAAAGAGGGTACAAAAAACCTTCAACTAGACCCAAATTTTATTTTAACAGTATTGAGATACAGAGGTATCTCTCGAAATTAACACAAAAGTTAAAACCCTAATAATTTCTGATCGAAGAGATCAGACATCCACCACAAGAATTGCGATAATTTTCAAGAGACAATTTTACTTACACTTCATAAATTAACCTTCAAGCTATGAAACTCTAATTATTTTTTAATTACTATATGACACAAAAAGAAAACTCTGAACTGAAAAAGCAGCTTCTGGTTTTCTAATATTCTTTCAACATTCCTCAAATAAAGGCTAGAAAAGGTAAGGAATCCATAAGAAAAAACCCAAAAGCCTACAGTGTGAAAATATAATTGTGAATATATATATACACATCTGTCTCTACATCCATCTATCTATCTATCTATCTATCTATCTATCTATCTATCTATCTATCTATCTATCTATCTATCTATCTATCTATC